>OX421500.1:3044460-3314460 GCA_949126835.1 Anisus vortex | reverse complement strand
ACGCATTATGGACATTCCCTATTTGCGTATCTGAGGATCATTGCGCGGGGGCGAGAGCCCACCGAAATTAGGTGGGGAGGAAGGAATAGGTGCAACAATACCCGTTTCGCCCAAGTCCGGTGTCTGGATGACCAGGAGTGTCTTTTAGTCTGGTATTTGTGCTCTCGGGCGAAAGTTTTGGTGTTTACTAGGTAATGCCGCCCAGTTGACATCCCAAGAGGAATTCTCGAGTGGAAGGTGGGGGGGGGGGGGGGGGGGGGGTCGGTCAAAAGTATAGTGCATGTACCTTACATGAGACATGAGACATACATATCGGTCTAAGAATCACCCCTTTCTCGTTTACGCTCTTGATTTGAGAACCGGTTTTTGATTAGACTGTTAAACTCGATTCCAATCATTGGGAATAACGCGGGGAAAAGCGAAAAAAATAATCTGGCCTGGATGTTTATCCGTGAGTTATGGATAAGCTTTTGTGCACTGTTCTGGACACATAAGCTCGTAGTGTTTCTTGGTCAAACAGAAACTGATTAGCTAAATTTTGCTTCTCTAACTATATTTTATTTTCCCTGCTTAAATGGTTAAGTAACAAAAATACCTAGATCTAGTTGAATTACACAACTGGGAATCTAACTGGAGTATGATTTCCACCCAGAAAAATGCCAACTGATAAAAGAGTATAAAAGAAAAAGAAACATAGGTCTAATTACAATCTACTTCATTCATGGTAACTCAAACTAAAAATACAAAGTACTTTGGAGTAATAATAAATGATAAGTTATCTTGGAATCCACATAGTGATGAAGTAATTAACCCTTACAGTCCCCGGGCGCGTATATAGCGGAACTGAAGGCAGCATAGATAGAAGTAGGTCGGTACGGGAGTGGTTAAACAATGAAACAAAAAATTAGGCTTTATACAAACTAAAATGCTACCTAACATTAGTTAGGCCTATACTAGAATATGCATCTTCTGAATGGGACCCATCAACTAAAGAAAAAACAAACAAAAAATTACAACGAATTTAGAAAAGAGCTGCAAAGGTTCATTACCTGACAAAGGTTCATCGACTGACAAGAGTAACACCATTAGTCAAATCACTAAACCTAGAAACACTAGAGGACACAAGGGCAAAGAGTAAAGTAGTAATAATACATAAGGAATTCAATTCTAACATTAAAATACAGCACAATAACAATTTTTTTTAAATTCAACCCTATTATATTTTTTTGCATTCTGAAATTTTTCGTTCATCTTTGGCCACTTAAAACTTGAACCTTTTTTGTTTTCACGTTTTCTGTTTGTTTGTTGATGCTTCGCCACTCAACACAATATTAACAGTTCTGTACACAGAAATAGGGAGTTGTGTGGCCAGAGGGAGAAAGAGAGACAAAGAGAGAGAGAGAGAGAGAGAGAGAGAGAGAGAGAGAGAGAGAGAGAGAGAGAGAGAGAGAGAGAGAGAGAGAGAGAGAGAGAGACAGGTCGATGTTTTTGGCTATCAAATAGATTACCTCAGTTTGTTTAGATTGACTTTTTTTTTCTTTAAAAAAATGGTAGGGGATCGGTGCAGGAAATGAGATTACGGGTTAGTTTACTCTTTCTTCCCGAGTGGCATTCGGGCATGGAATGGGTTACCTGAACAAACCAGGAAAACCAGTAACTTAACATAATTTAAAATATCAATAAAAATGCAAGACTAGACTCGGACCACGGATGAGCGTAGGACGCAATAATCTTCTTTATAGAAGGAGCGTCTGTAATGTATAAGATAAGATAAGATGTTGCGTCCCTTGAGTTACCAGCGACTCGTTAAGAATCTTTGTAAAAAGGGGGGGGGGGGGGTCTTTGTCGCAATGCGTTAACACAAGTGTAAAAAAAAAACTACAAGATCGAACAGACAGCAGGAGGCGAAAATTCGTAGGCGTTTATAAAGACATATTCATTATGTAAAACTTGGTGAGGAGAAGAACATAAAGAGGCAATTGAATAGAAACAACATATTCTGGAATCTACAAAGAGACTCGGGCTGTTAGGGGAGATAAGACAACAAAAGAGAAAGACAAAAAAGGGGCGATAACTTGATAAAACGTGCAAATAACTAATCAATGAAGGTGAATTATCTGGTGATTCGTTTGGGGTAGCATTCCTATTAAAGTCGGCATGCATTCTAAATCAAACGGGTAATTACTAGAAATAATTATTTAAAAGACCGCGTCTATTTGAAACATTTAGCATCTCAAAATTTCAATGGTTGACCAAAATTTTAAAAACCTCGAGCAAGACCTCGAAAATTCCATTACCTAACAGTTCGTAGATCTAATTCACTAAGACTTTTTTAAAGCAACGAACGGTAATTCTAAAGTCTAAACTTGAAGTTTTAAACGGGGGAAACAACTCGCGTGTTTGACTGATAATACTGCGACTTTTTTTTGAGTCAGTTCATTAGTCGAAGACTAATGTCTTTCAAAGGAGTGTCCCACGGGTTTGACACTGGTCGAGCCCGATCAGCAGTTTGATGCTCAGGATCGTTTCATGATAATTGATAGAAATGTAGGCCCAGTTTAACCTGTGTTACGACCACAATCCCATTATGGTCAGAGCTGTGTAAATGTTGTTGATATTTCTCGTTCGTCCTAGGGTAGACTTTAGTTATTATTATTTATATTTCAGTATTACAAGAACTCTCCTTATTGTCCTGGGCACAAACTCAGGATTTGCGTTCTAACAGTTCCTTTCCTTGACGTTGTAGTTGTAAATAAATATATATATTATAATATTGTGAACAATAAAAATAAAATAGTAACTTGACGAGGAAGCTTCAGTGTAAGTGTTGTTGATAATTTAATTCAGGTGATATGTGCAAATATAGACAATATGACGATTATATACAGTTAAAATAAAATAGTGCCAACGCAAGCGTCCATAACAGACTAAAAAGAAATTATCTACATAAAATCTGCAAAACACTGCAAAAACTTTGTATAAAACTGGCTGCTTAGCCGGACGCCTCGGCTTAAATACTCGCGGAGAAGAGCGGAGAACAGACCTATTACTAGGAGAGGGTGAAAATATTGGTATCATTACAAAACTCATAATAAAAAATGATAGGTCTAACATGAACTCCCCTGTACGAGAAATAATAGACTATTCCTAGCTCTTCCGAGAATTTGAGGGCGGCACAAGAGTGGAGTCTCAGAACAGTCTAGGCTTAGTACCTCCCACAAAACTCGCGTTGAGAGAGTGCTATTAATACACGACACCTTCTTTCTAGAGAAATACAGTCTTGAAAAAAGAAACAAAAACATAGATAAAACTTAAAAATGTAAACAGAAAGAGATGTTTATTTTATTTGTATTTGATAAATGTGTTGATATTTATATAAACATTTATAGAATACGTGTTGAAATAAAAACAAAAAAAACAGAATGGAATATTCAATGAGAACTGCACTAAACTTAACAAAATGTCCCCCACTCCAGTATTATATTGTTTTCATTTATTTTTCATGAATTTAACAAACGAAGAGTATTCTAGTTTTAAGATGTATTTCTCTTTAGACCTCCATAAATGTTTATTGAAGAAAAACTTGCAGACTCCTAAACTGACAGTCAGGAAAATTAATTAAATTTTTTATTCCTCCTATCTAAATCATTGAGGATTTTTACGTAATATATCGCTATAACCAAAGACTATAACAGGACGGGCAGCTTGCGTTGATATTTCTGATATTTGATAGCTTAATTATACTCTGTTTCGGAATGTCCGATCGCACTACGTCCTCTAGACTTCCGGTTTAGTCATTCGCTATGATTTTCTCAATGGAAAATTTAGATTAAAATCGAAAGTTGTATTGTTGTGTTTTTGTTGTGCGTCCGTCGTATTCGAAGATGACCAGTTAGCATCCTAGGGGTTTTGGGCTGTGGCTGATAGGTTGTATACAGGGGAATCTTTAGGCTAGTTTAGAAGTAATTTAAGACAGCGTTATTGACTGCGCACGAAATACAACAACACACTTAAGGTCTAAAAAAAGAGCAAGCTGTCCATCTAATTATAGTCTTTGCTATATCTGATTGTGTTGGATTGTTTTCCTATATTTTTTTTTTTATTTGTGTCCCAAACAGCCAAAAGCCCAAACATTTGGATGTACGCTGTAATTGTAGTTGGCACTGTGTTTGTGATAGCCGTGACGGCTGCCCTGTACAATATGTGGTAAGTTTTGATTGTTTTAGTTGAATTTACTTTCTTAGATAGATTTCAGCATCGTCCATAGTGTTGTTCTGTTGTAAATCAACTTACATTTCATTAGGTTAGTCTTCAATATTATTTAGTGTGTCTTTTGTCGTTCTATTGTTGTTGTTTTTTTTTTGCTTTTGTTGTATGCGTGTATATTGGCTTGTTATTTTGTTGTTAATTGTTGGTCCGTTTGTAATTGCCTGTTGTTGGTTTTCTTTTGTTGATATGCTTTTTTTAAATTTATAATTATTCGTGTACTTGCTTGTTGATGCTTATTTTTCATTGTCTTTAGGAGCTGTCATGTTTTTCAAACTGCCTTTTGTTTATTGAAAGTGTCTTTCCCTTTTTTTTTAAATATACGAACAACGTGAGTTAGACTACATATTGAAGATGTACCGTCATAATATAATATGATAGCTTTAATTGAAAAAAAACATTTATACAGTAAACAGTCCTTTAGAGATCTACATCTATACAATGCTCATCAATATATTTCTTTGTAAGAACGGATTTAAACTTCCAATGTAACGACAGCTAGGATTACTCATCCCATAAGCGCCCAGAATATTAGTTCTAAACGCTGGAGTGTATTTGCGTTCAAGTGCCCCAGAATAAATCAACGGAAAGTTATTCTCCCCCTGTCTAACCCATAATAAAACTGGCCACATTCGTGTGGGAAAGAAAACATAAAAGGAATTGCATCGAGAAAGTTTCTTAAGTTTAAGTCAATGAGCTATGAAATTGAACTAATTGGCATGTTCCAGATATATCGTTTGCACTCACCTTTTTTTAAACCGCTGACTGCACCTGCATAGCTTATATATTTAGTATATTTTAAGACGCTGAGACTAATTGAAGTTTATTTGATGAAGCTTTATACGCGGACATGATTGAGTTTAAAAGAGAGAGAGATTAAAGCTGTTGCGATTAAGTACTGAAAAGAAAAAAGCCATAGACAGTTTACACAGTATTATTCTTTGGCCACTATGCCTCCATTGTAATATGAGAGGTCTACTGATTTGTCTAAGTGAAAAGTTCCTAGCGCCAAGCGCCAAGCGCCACACGAAAAGAACATATATTTGTGCAATGCTTGCATAGGGAATAACAATCTATCCTTGTGTATCTGAATTGTCTGAAATTTGTTTGACCATTATATTCGTGTATTTCTAAGTCAGAATTGGATAATGATGTGAATTATGACTATTTTTCTTCAAAGACACATAAATACACCTTTGTATGATTCATCTTGATCAGGTCTAGTGTCATTCTAGTCTAACTCAACTAGCTTTGCTGGGCTCTACATTAACTATACGAGTTCTCTCCGTCGTGACATCAACGATGTGTTAGTGAACAAGAGTCCAGCTAGCTTAAGACTAGGAAAGCGGCATGATATACTGGTACCCTCTTGTTCTTAGCCAAACCTGGTATTCTCCAAGACAGTCTCCTCATAAAACTCTCTCAAACCTTCCTTTGTAGCTTTTTTTTTACTTACGTCTGCTAAAAGGCTTACTTTATTTAAAAGAAGTTTGGAGTCCTATAGTTGTAAATGTTACATGTATTAACGGGTTTTCCCGTACAGCTTACTTCCGCTTTAATCTACTTCCGCCTCAATAGACACAATACGTCGACATGCTCCCAATTATCTGGCCAATATTATCGATCCGGCCTCGTTTTCAAACAAAACATTAAGATCTTCCTGTTCCGGGATGTTTGCTACAACACACTAAGCCCCCTCCCCCGTTTATTTCCGCCCTCCCCTCACCCTCTTTTTTTTTCCTGTTGATTGACAAGATAATTGTTCGATTCAAGTACTTTATTTCTTGATGTATGTCTGCATACAAAGTTGGAATGGGTTAATAAAAGCTGGAATGGGTTAATATGATACAGCATGGGTAAATAAAAGATAGAATGAGTTAATATGATATAGAATGTGTAATATAAGATAGAATGAGTTAATATTACATATAATGTTTAATATAAGATAGAATGAGTTAATATTACATAGAATGTTTAATATATGAGTTAATACTAGATATAATAGAATGGGTTAATATAAGATAGAATGAGTTAATACTAGATATAATAGAATGGGTTAATATAAGATAGAATGAGTTAATACTAGATATAATAGAATGGGTTAATATAAGATAGAATGGTGTTATATCCCCTGTTTTCTGTCGCCCATCCGGGGTCTGGTTAACAATGAAACAATACAATCAAGCCACTCGATGAATGCTTAAAGAATAATTCAATGCTTGAACGTATTTATTATAAATGTTAAATGAATAGCGCTGGTTGGTAATAAGTAGCTACTTAATTGCTATGTAAAACAACAACATAACTACACCACTGATTGCCATACATATGTTTTGGTGCAGAAAATTCTAGAATGGTTTGCAAAAAAAAGAAAATGCTACTTCCTTAACATAATTTCCTTAACACAAACTAAGTGGCAGAAATGGAGAGAGAGATAGAGAGAGACAGACAGAAAGATGGAAGGACAGAGAGACTGAATTAGGTGAAAGATAAAGATGAATAAACAAATGCTTAAAGAGTATCAAATTATACTAATTTATTACTGTGAACACCATTTATGTTCAATCAATCAATCAAACAGTCTACCAATCAATCAATATATCAATCAATCAAGTTCCTTTAAGTCTTCAGTTAGACATAGGACCTCGACAATGCTTATCCACTCCTTCCGGTTTTGAGACAGTCTCTTCATATCTTGCCACTACATTCCCGCTTCTTTCAGTTCGATATCCAGCGTTCTCCTCCAGATGGTATTAGGCCGACCTCTCTCAATATGTTATATGCACATATTATACCCCTGTATTGACATTCTGCTAATCTATTTATAATTTTGACCGTTTCTATGTAAACATTACCTTGTAATCTAACCTCATAATCGTGTCAAACAGACGCTGTCGTTGTACCACTTCTACTTTTCAGTGTCTCTTTCTTTTGTAGTGTTATAATTTAGAAGAAAAGTGTTATTTTAACCATTGCGTTTATTTATAATTTATGTTTTTACTTTTATAGCGAGCTATTCCGCACCGGTCCCAGGCCTAGACGGAAAGGAGATTCCAGGGAAGGCTCAACGACCGGTACGATCCACAGCGTCCGGTCCATGCAAGGCAGCAGCAAAGGCGTCGCGATGTCCAGGTCGGAGAACTCGTACAAGCAGATCAACCATCTTGACGCCGAAGAGGACGCCGCCGTGTTGTCCGAGAAGGAGCTGATTCCTCCGCCATCCTATAATTCTAATCACGGCGCAGCCGCCCCGTCCCATGCTTCACCTAACCCAGAGGACATTCCAGATAGAGTCTCCCCCAGTTCCGTTATATGCATCTCCGCCCCTGTCAATAGCTCTGCCTCATCGAACGTTTCCACGGCGGCGCTCCTCCAGAACAAGGCGGTCTTCGCCAAAACAAAAGTAAGTGCACCCATGCATGACAGAACTAACCCAATCAAAATTAACCGTCGGTACCACCGGCTGCACCGGTTCCTGCCCGACAAGCTCTCGCAGTGCTTCGCCTGCAAGGACAGGGCCGGTGCGAACGTGGTCCACGCCACTAACTCTAGCCTGGACTGCGCCGACGTGACGGAACAGACCGTAGCCTTGACCTTCGCCCACCTGGACGCCTACGAGGACTACTCCGCTAACACATCCTCGAGTTTCCAGTCCCATATCTGCATGCTGGCACACTCGCACCCTAGCAGTCTCGAGCTCGCCAAGCGCTCTAAAGAATTCGCTGAAATCAGCAGAAAAACGGACCCTGGCGACACCACTGGGCGCAACGGTGGTTCGTCCAGGGCGCACAACGTCCCGCACGCTGGTACCCGAGAAGATCTGAGGCTTGTCACCAACACGTCCTGTTGCTCCAGCTCAGAGTCTCTCGCCATGTCCTCGGATCTGATCTCCGGGAAGCAGCAGGAAGAAAGCTCCCAGTGCAGCCTCCAGCTGGGCGACACGGCTGAGACGCTGGTCGGCCTTGACCCGGCTGTTGACCCTCCTGTGTGCTGCCAGGTCAAGAAAGCCATTAGTGACCCACTGAGATCATGCCACCCTATTGTCCACCAGCAAAGACCATTAAATTTGAATTCCAAACCGAAACTAGCTTCTTTTTCGTCCAAGCAAAACGCCGCCCATGGCAACATCCACGTCCACAGTCCGGTACAGGAACCCAGCAGTGTTCTTTATTGGAAAAGTCCGGCGAGACCCCGAAATGAAAGAACGCCCTCCGGAGGCTCGAGCGTTGATGAACTATGCTACTGCGTCCTGGACAGGCCCGTGCACCTCATCCCGTCTTTGGATGACCTGGTGTACAGTCAGAAAGCCGCGAGGTCGCCGAGGTCCTACTTCCGCAAGGGAGACAATCTGCTTTCGACGTCCATCTCGGGACTCTTGCCGTCAGAGACCCAGCACCACCGACAGAAGCCGAACATTTTGTCCGGGTCGACGAACACGGGGAAAGTCTCCCGGCCCCCGAGGGACGCCCACCAGATGACGACCTCCCCGTCGTTTTCCTCGCTGCCCGAGAGCGCCGTCCACAGCGCCCAGAGGTCGCGGAAGAACCTGCCACTCTTGGAGAAGGCGTCACAGGACTCTGGCCACGCGAGCATCCCCAGGTCTAGGACCGTCAGCCCCGGGGAGTTCAGCCTGGATAACTCCGACGTCCTGATCAGGACCGGGAGCTCCACCTGCATTAAGGCCTACTCCCCTCTGCACGTTCAGACCTCCCTGGAATCGGGTCACGACCTTCCCACTCCAGGCTTGCACAGTCACAGTTACAGGAAAGACATGAGCAGTCCAGGTTTGGGGGTCTTCCTGATGTGCTCCCCGGATTCACCTTCACAGCTCTCCAACATAAGTGGCATGGAGACCTCTGTATAGTTTTCTGTACATGGAATAGAAAAAACTTTACCACTCCATATATTTTTTTATATAAAACAACATATATCTCGTTAAACGCAGCTATCCAGTAAAGACTTACAACTTATTGGTAGTATTGTGTCGAAGTAAAGAATAGATGGGATGAAAAATGGAAGATTAGCAATGTTGTTGTTTTTTTAGTTATATAACTAATTCAAATATATTTTTAAATGTAATAATAAGGTTTAAAAAACGTATGGCTTTCTAGAGGAAAATATAATTTTGAAAGACTAAAAATACAGCTTCTTAACTAGAGCTATGTATTCTTTTTAAAATTTCCTAATAATCATGGTTAATTAAGTAATTTGTACTCAATAAATAGACTATAATGCTTAAACAAAACGATGATATTTGCATATCCAGATCAAGCTGGGAATATGTTTGCATACCTAGGACAATTTGAAAAATTAATTATTTTAAAGCTAGAACAAACTGGTAACAGGTTTGCATAGCTTGAAAAAGCTGTAAATATTTTGCATAGTTAAAACTTGCTGAGAACAAGATTTAGAAAGATAGTTTATTGACAAAGCTAATTTCATGCCAATTTCCACTTATGTTCTTACGTCCAAATTGTTAACCTCAAGTTCAGATTGATTGTTGTATACATAAGTATCGCATATACTCGCGTATAAGACGCATCGTTAGATAAGTCGCACCCCTACTTTTGTCGAAATGTGTTTGTATACAAAAAAAGTGCGACATATCGTATACAAAAAAAGTGCGACATATCCGCGAGTATATACGGTAATATATTAATTTAAAAAACCTTGATCCGATTGTTTTCAACAATGTATTTTCATCTCACCTATCCTTTACAAGGTAAACGTGCGTGGAGGGTGTATATAACAAACACTATTTGTACATAATAACGCTGTATTGTGATCACAAAACGTTTGTTATAGACTCTTTAAAATTTAATACTGTTTTAGGCCCCTGGATGTGCAGAAAATGAAGAGCGCTTGGCTATCGCACGACTAAAAGTAGGCCTACCAACGACGATTTTGCATTGGGTTATTTTTTTAATGATAACATGTATTATTTAATACACATAACCAACATTCCCTAGTGTGTACCATGATGAAACATTGTTACATTATGATTTCATTGTTACGAATCATATTGCTTGCAACTGTAAGTAAATTTTAATTGTTTTATTCTGATTCCATTATTGACAGTTCATTGACTTTTCACTCCGGTGTAAGCTTAAGTCGAAATAAAAAACTGTAAAAAAATTATCTATAACCCAATGTAAATATGATTGTATATTTTCTAATTTTTTCTGTAAACTGTGAACTTCAGACGTAGGGTTGTGCTGTTGCCTTGGTTACGAAGTCTTAAAACACATTACAAGTAGTAAAAATTTTTTTACTCGATGTTATTTGAATCTTTTCTATAATTGTAGCATGCATAGATAAAGAATGTTTGTCATCATATTTAATATTTTACTACAAAAAAGTAGCATTTATTTTCCGTTGTTTAAACATGTGTGTGCAGATAATATACTTTGGGCAAGATTCAATGTGTAAATAACATTAGTTTTACCTGTTTTAGTTATTATTTTTTTTAAGTATCCACTTAAATTAGCTTTCCTTCTGTGCCGTTGTTTTAAACTGGACTCAATATAAGAATTCCATGTAGGCCCTTCCTGCAGTAAAACAGAGCCTGTATCTAGTGCCCTATTCAGACTCGTTGAGAAATCTGGAACACGCAGCTGTCTAGCTCAGAGAGTACTAAATATGATGCTCAAAGTTAGAAATACACTTACTAGAAACGAATGTTCCACATAACAGCCTAAACTTGTGTTAAGTCAACTCGAATTCGAAGTACTGGCCCCCCCCAAAAAACACCAATCGTTGGTCATTGGTGTTGTTCCTCTTCTGGTCCCAGTTGTACTTTAAGACTAAGACTTCTTTGGCTCACTTCAAGTCTCTAGGGCTAAAAAAACTCAAGTCTCTAGGGCTAAAAAACTCAAGAGTTTGTCACACTGTTCTCTCTCTTTTTTTTTCACTGCTTGCATTTTAACAAATCTGCTAATATAAAAAATGTATCTTAAACCCCCCAAAATAATTCTCAGGAAGAAGGCAGAGGGCTCACACCTTTTTTTTTAACTGCTAAACGCTGTTTAGTTTTCTTTGCGTATATCTAAGATTCGTAAATGAATATCTTTGCAAATTTAGTTCCTTGTTTCTTTTCTATTTGAATATTACATCCTAAATGGATAGCCTACTCCTTTTAAACGGCAAAGAATATTATGGAACCCTTTCAGGGTTCGATAAATTACACGCTGCATACTATTCATGGTATACTGATTTGTATGCAGGACACTGTTCATGGTTCAATGAATTTTATGCAGGACACTGTTCGTGGTTCGATGATTTATTTGAAGTACACTGTTTATGATCCGATGAATGGTATACAGTGCACAGTTCATGGTTCAATGAAATGTATAGATTTACTGTTCATGATACAATGATGTGTATGCGGTATACTGTTCATGCTTCAATGATTTGTATGCAGTACGATTTGTATGCAGTATCATTTAATGGTTCAATAAATTGCACGGAATACACTTTTTCTGGGTTCAAAGATTTTTCAGCTATGTGACGACCAGTGTGTAAGACATGCACCATGTGCCTTAACAAACAGTATGAGCTAACTCTTTCATCCAACCATGAACTCTACGTTCACATAGAGCACATATCATCACCATCCTGTTAATCTAGCCCGACCTCTATATTTATAGCTATACTACCTAGTCTTGTTAAACAGCTCTATATTTCTACACGGGATAACTTTTTTTTTAGACGGTTAGATCACACTTTGTGTGTTTGCAACATTTATGTCCTACAGTCTGACCATTGGGACTGAATCCCACCTCACGTCGTATGACCATTTTAAATTACAATTTTGTTCATCTATATTCTCTATATTATTATAACCTAATTATGTAGGTTATTTGTTGTTGGCTGTGTTTTAAATTTTGTGTCTTTTATTTTTTTTATTTTTTTTTTTAAATTTACGATTTTTATTTGGCCAGTGTTTTAAGATGAACCCAAATGATATTTTAAAGTTGGTGTTTTCTTTTGTAAGGCTATTAAGTTTATATTTGTAAACACAGAAATTAGTATATGCGTTAAAGTAAAGCTGGGTTTAGTGTTATTGGAATGAAATATATACTAAATGTATACATATGTATTTATTCACAAATTGGTTATCACATACGTGGTAAAAATATAAGTGTATATAGTATGTATATAATTTATATCATTATGTTTCTTTTTTAACAGTCTAGCGAGTTGGTAAATTAATGGACAAATTATTATTTATTGATTACTTTGTATATCTATGTTATCATTTCGCTACAGTGATTTTATTTTTGCATTCATATATTTATTTATTTATTTGTTTGTTTGTTTGTTTTTTACATATTTATGACTTTGAAAAATGTGTTTAATTTCCTAATGATTTTTTTTCTAGTATGTAAAACAGACATGGTATTCGACACGTTCGTTTCAGACTGGTTATTGAAATGTGTTCCTGGAGATGTGATAACATTTAATGTAATATCTATATATTTATAGATGCGAAATGTATGGACAAATTTGTGAAATTGCTATCATAGGCGTGTGCACAGGAAGGGTGTGCAATGGGGAACACCGCATGTTAATCTGTTTCATTCCCCCCTTGTATATCAACACAGTTAATTTGATAGTGTTTTGTTTCAAATAAACTGTACAGTACACTTGTATTAGCCACATATTAAATAGAAACTTGACTTCTCTGACAAAAAAATGGTAAAAGTACACCCCAGAAGGTTTACATGTTAAAATCAACAGTTTTCTTTTCTTGTTTTTTTGTTTTTGTTTTGTTTTAACTGCCAGATATATATATATAACTTTTATCGAGTTGTACCTTTTTTTCAAATAACAACATGCAAATGTAAAGATTAGAGAAGAAATGATTTCAAGCATATCAATTCCAGAAAAAAATCACTAAAAGAGAAAGTGTTTCTTTATACAAATACTTGTAATATCTATTACTCTCTGTTATGTTTTGTCATGCATTGGTTTCCGCCTGATACATTCGGAATCAACCTGTCACAGAAAGATTACTAAAGAAATATCAGTATAACTATAGATGTAGTTGACATGAAAGGACTTTGCATGAATTTGAAAGTTATCTTTCCCTGTGTGAGTAGTGTGACTAGTTACTCCCCCTGTGTGAACTTATTTATACCAATCAATATTGATTCCAGCGATAGTTTAATCTTTTGTTGTTTGTTTGTTGTTGTTTATTCCCCCCCCCCTACTTTCATTTATTTTAAAAAATGTTACTTGAGAGTAATAGTCCTTTCCCATTCCTAAATTCCAACAGCCTATGAGCTTGTAGATCTATCCTGCGCATGTCCAAAGTGATTCGATTATTTATTCTAATATAATATTATAACAGTTGTATGTACCTATACGTATACTAGTCTGGTCAATAAACTGTTATGGTCGAGATATTTAGTCTAGTTCCTTATGTGTATGTATATGTCACTTGTAGTTTATATTGTGAATATAAATATAATATATCAGGATACTATTACAAACAAAATAGTTGCAGCTTTTCTCGATTTTAATTGGAAACTTGAATACAACATTTTGTTTCAGCATTTTGCAAAAAAACAAAAGTCTGAAGAGAACTACCTATTTTTTTATATAAAATAATTAGTTAAACATATATTTGATACAAATTTAGACTGTTTTAATTAGTGCATGGCCCAAAAATGAAACATACCATATTTGTTATTAAAGTTATTAACTCACCCAAGAATAACGTAATTCATTCATATAATCAAAATGCCAATCAATTTCATTTCCTACAAATGAAATTAAATAGCAGGAAAATTATTATTTCAGTACTGAGTACCAAACAACTGTTATATGGCTCACCAAAAGAAACAAATCGATATACAATAATACTATTAGATTGCTGGGTAGTAATTGACCTATAACATTATGAAATGGTTTAATATAATGATTGGAAAAAATCATTAACGATACAGCAAGTGGGGATTTTAATTAATCAGACCTAGGAGGTTAAGTTTTTAAGGCGTAGTCTAAAACTATATGTGGCACGTTGGCCGAGCAGCGGAGCGTTCGACTTAGTCCTGGGTTCGAATCCAGGTGACGGTAAGGATATTTCCCCCGGACTCAAGGGTGTCCTTTGAGTCTGACTTTAGTTGGGGTAAAAGTAAAGGTGGCTGGGCATTGTGCTGGCCACACATCCTCCTAGTGTGAAACTGGTTCAAACATCTTTAGTACTCTCCGTGTCAGCTGGACAATCCCAAGTATGCCGTGGCCTTGAGAAACTCGTGAACGCTGCTTCACCGACCTATGGATCAATTTGGTCTGACTTTACTTACTAAAACTATGGGTATTTACAGATTCATAATTAATTATTCAGCAAGACTTAATCATCTCATTGAGGATAAACAATCATATACAATACAAAACTGAATGGCGGG
The DNA here is from genome assembly GCA_949126835.1 of Anisus vortex. Classification (NCBI taxonomy): domain Eukaryota; kingdom Metazoa; phylum Mollusca; class Gastropoda; family Planorbidae; genus Anisus; species Anisus vortex. The sequence goes on along the minus strand of OX421500.1, from coordinate 3,299,782 downwards.
TAGATCTAAAATGTTATAGGCCAATTGCCTCTTAGGACAGAAGTTAGTTATGCTTAATTTACTATTATTTTTCTAAACTATCATTTAAAAGACAAAAAAAGCATTCTTTATAAGAAATGTGTTTTAAATTTGGGACAAAAGTTTTAAAACATTGACAATATCTGAACCACACCGAGAGCACTTAGAAAGTACAGTAGCCCCATCGGACCAAAGTGATTAATTGGGCCAGTGAAGCAGCATTCATCGGTTTCTGTGGCTACGGCATACTTGGGAATTGTCCAGCTGACACGGAGAGTACTTAAGATGTTTCAACTATTGAATTTCACATTTTTCCTTTGTTATTTGTGGAAGTACTACTTGTAATCTTATAACATAGAGTAATTCCAACCGACTTTCATAGTGGCGCGAGAGAAATATGATTATAAATTTGAGCAGGCTTATCGCCAGAAATATCAACCAGGGTCAAAGAAAGTGATGCTTATCCTGTGTTGGGAACCGGAACAAGATACTTGACACACACACACACACGCACTTATGCGAACACACACTCCTGAATTCTAACAGCAGCTTAGAACTTAACTTTAAATATATTTTAGGGATAGCCACCTTCAACGTATATAAACAGGTCAAGGCCAATTCCACTTCCAAAGGTTTTTTTAGGACTTATGATGCAAGAGCAAAGCTATTTCTTTGATCTTGACCTACTAGTGGCGGCTATTTAGGGCACTATCGTGCTCTGGTACCATTCATTTCCCTTGGCGGAAGACCATCCATCACAGCCTGGGGAAGACTCATGGAAAATCTCTGAGATAAAGTCAGGACTTACAGGATTTTGAATCCGGAATAATGATTAGCTCTCTTTCGATAGACCACCACCAGTAAAAAGTAAAACGAATTTAATTTTCGGCATCACGAAAATGGGATTTGTAAACTACAAAATAAATGTAAATTATTCTGACCCAGATGAAGACATTTTATAGCATAGTAGATGTTGATAAATAGACGAATGGATACATAGTTAGATAGGTGGGTGGCTTCTTGGATTAATAAATATATAGATAGATAGATGGATAAAAACATAGATGGGTGAATAGATAAATAGATGTTTGGGTGTATGTATGGATGGATGGCTAGACTGATTGATTGATAAATGGGCGAATATGTAGATGGCTATATAGATAAATGAATGGTAAGATAGATTGATTGATTGATAGATCGAGAGAAAGATAGATCAAGAGAAAGTAAGGTCAATAGATAAATAAATAGATAGAAAGATACACAGATAACGTGATAGAAAAATAGATACATAAAAAGATAGATAAATTGATAGAAAAATAGATAGATAAATGTATGGGAAGATACATAGATAGATAGATGAACAGATATATGCATAGATAAATGGATGGAAAGATATAGCTTGATAGAAAAATAGATAAATTGATGGGTGGAAGAATAGGTGGAGGTCTAGCAGTAACAGGGTAGCCTGCATGGATAGAGAGATGGGCTGTGTGAATGAATGTGATGAAATGAATTAGTGAATAGGTTGTTGGATTGTGGATTGCTAGTTGCATGGATTGACATATTGACATAGTCTATTCACATACACTTAAACAGCTCAGCTAGTCTAGACCTTCAAATAAAATATATTTGTGTTAAGACGGAGTAAACATTTCTCTTCCTTGTAAACTTTTAAGTAAACATGGCAATCAAGTTGCTTTAAGTGAATTTTCATGTCCAACTTTCTCCTCACTTATCTCTCACCACTCGGCTAATGGAGCAACGGTAATTCCCTATACGCAGCTCGAATGCTGTCCGTGCGGAAATACCCGCTGATGGCGAGTTGCCAAAAATAAATGTAACGGGAATAACCTATGTTCATATTATTATAATTCATTAACTACTTGTTTTCTATTAGGCGTGTATAGTGTAGAGATCTTATAGAGCTTGTCAGAGAAACTACTTCACAGCGAAGTTTATTTTCATAGTTTAACCGTTTTTCCCCTTGTCAGTTCTCAATTGGTTATCGGTTATGTTGTTGTTGTTTTTACTTATAATTAATTTGGCCCGCGGTGGCCGAGCGGCAGCGCGTTCGGCTGGCGTACCGAAGGTCCTGGTTCGAATCCTGGTAAAGGCTACGATTTGTTCCAGGGTCTAAATGGGTGTCCCAGAATCTACCCAGCTCTGATGGGTACTTGGCTCTAGTTGGGAAAAAAGTACAGGCGGCTGGGCATTATGCTGGCCAAATAATCCATTAGTATGATGTGGCCACAGAAACTGATGAACGCTGCTTTTCCGGCCCTATGGATAAGTTTAGTCAGACGGAATACTTTACTCTTTACTTTTCTTATAATTAATAATGAAAATTATCTTATCTTATCTTATAAGTTTACAGACGTTCCTTCTAGATAGAAGATTATTACGTCCACTAGACCCAAAACTCCTGCAGGGCGACAGGGATCCGTCGGTGGCAGGGATAGAACCCGCGACGTGTCAGTTGGTTTTTGGTTGACAGTCCGTTGAACTAACCGCTGGACCAGCCGGCTTCACCTAATATATAGATTGATAACTAAAGAGATTCCGAAATTGGCTGTAGGTTCTATCTATCGTTTTATTATAATGAAACTTTTCAGAATCTCGTCCCTTGAATCAGAACATGGATGAGCATAGGACGCAATAATCTTCTTTATAAAAGGGGCGTCTGTAATATATAAGATAGTCTTCGACTTGCCCAAAACATATTTTCCAAATTCCTACCAAGATAAATAGTGTGAACAAAATGAGAGAATATTCCACATGCAAGAACCCAATTAAATGCATGTAAGTACTCTTTCTTTCCGATTGGCATCCGGGCATAGACTGGGTTGCCTGAACAAACCTGGAAAACCAGAAACTTAACATCATTTAAAACACTAGTCAGAAATGCAAGACTAGACTCAAACCACAGATAAACGTAGGACGCAATAATATTCTTTATAGGAATAACGTCTATAATATTATATACAAGATAAGAAAGAATAGTCAATCTAAGAAAATGACTCCGAAGTCGCTGAAATTGTAATCAGAACTTGAAATATGAACGAGGGTATAAAAGAAGAATAAATGTGTATCATCTAACAAGCAGTAAGTTACAAAGAGTCGGTTATATTATGATATAATGTTCTATCTGTGCAAATATTATCACTGGACGTTGCTTTATTGCTAAGGTAGTTCGTGTATTAGTAGAAGGGGGGGGGGGTGGTAAGAACTTGAAATAAATATGACGACACACACAGTGGTGGATCTATGTTTGTGACATATTAGAAAGAAATGAGTTATGACCCTTGGTGTTTTAATATCCTATACTAAATGAACAATACATAATGAACTAAACTTAATGAACGGGCACTTGACGAAATATACTTACAAGAGTTTACATTAATGAATTACACTTAAAGATCAATACTTATGGAACTATACTTACTGTCTTATTCTTAATAATAGAAATATGAACTATATTAATATACCTATTTAGTGAGCTTTACTTAATGAAATATACTTAATGAACGATACTTTATGAACAATGAGCTAAATTAAATGAAATATTCAAATACACTAAAATGACATATACTCAATGAAATATGCTTAGTAAACTATACTTTATAACTACACTTAAAGAATGCCAGAGTGGCATTCGGGCATGGAATGTGTTGTCTGAACAAATCAGGACAACCAATAACTTAACATAATTTAAAACATTAATAAGGATGCAAAACTAAACTTGACCACGGATGAACGGAGGACGCAATAATCTTTTTTATAGGAGGACCGTCTGTAATATATAAGATAAGAACTATACCCAAGAACAGTACTTGATGTGTCATACTTATTGATCTAGTCTCAATGATTTATACCTATGAACAATACGGGGAATGAACCGTATTGATAAATGAACCATGATTTATGAACTTTCATTAATTAACTCGTTTATCCAGACATTATTAACTCAATGACCTTCCATCTTTATTGCCCACAGCAAACCCCCAGAACGGCGGATCTTGCTGTATAGGAGTATGACTACGGTTACCCGCCAGAACAGCACCGCCTCTGCGTCCCGGTACAGTGGGGCAGACCCGGCCAGCACAACGCCGCCCACTTTGGTCACTCAGAACGCCTGACACTCCCCACACGACACACGCGCCTTTTTTAGTATTGGACGGAGCAAGCTACGTCATGGAAGGACACTCCCCCCTCCGACTTCCTTTCAGCAGTTCAATACAGCAATCGCAGTGGATTCCCCTTGAACTTACTTTTTTGTATGTATTTACTAGTAGGTATGCCCGTCAAATTGACGGAGCAACAAATATCTACAGTGTGCTTTCTTTTTTAATGTATTTATTTTAACATGTTTCATAATATAATGCTGTTGTATTTTAAAATGCGTATTCGTATATTTTTCTCAAGTTTCAAAGGATTCCAAAAAAAGGATACGTTTTTGTTTTAAATTGATGCAATAAAAAGAACAACCTGCAATCCTGATTTAAGCAATATGTATACTGCATAAGTTTCAAGCAATATAATAGAGCTGTTGTCTTAAATGCAGCCTTTAATAAGTGATTACAAAATGATCGTTTAATAGCACTAAGAATATACCCTTATTCTTGGCGATCTTTTTTCCTTTTTCCAATGCAGATCTACCAATTATTTTATATGCTGTAATCAAATTCAAATGTTTTCTAGGTCGTTTAAATGCAAAAAGTTTTTTTTTAGAAGGAATATCTTTAGCATGCGAAGAATTTAAGAATTGTAGAACACTGTGGAGATTATTGTTGAACCTGGCAGAATTGCAAGCATAATTCCTCAGGGTTTAAGGTCTCATTCTAAAGGAGACAAAGTGCGCTGTATAAAACAATACCCCCCTCCCCCAAAACATAGTATCCAATTGCGTGGCTTCGAGCCAGATGCGCCCCTGAGCTAGTTTAGACGAACATCCACACAGGGGACACTTTAAAACCTGAGCTGTAGATTTCACAAATTTTAGAGAAATCGTTTTCAGCTAAATAGAGTTATATTGGAATCAGGATATATTGAATGGATTGTTCTATATAAATTGAATGCATTTTGAAAAGGTTCATTTTGTTTCGCTTTATTGTTTGTTAAGTAAGTTGTGTTGTTGTTTTCCTTTGCATTTTTAATGTACGTTTCATGCAGTCGTTGTTGCTAAGAAAAACAGAAACAGTTGTTTTTAATTGTTTTCTGTAGGATTGACAACTTCACTATTCTTTTATATATGTTTAGATGTTTTTTCCCAAAGAATTAGGATAATTAGTTATCGAATGCTCTTTTAACCTATCCCAATTTAGGATATCCTTAATATTTGTGTGTATATTAATATTTCGGGTGTGGGCGGGGGGGGGGGGACACGTTGGCCAAGCGGCAGCACGTTCGCCTGGCTTACTGAAGGTCCTGGGTTCGAATCCTGGTGAAGGGTAGTATTTGTTCCCGGGTCTGGAGGGCGTCCCTGAGTCTACCCAGCCCTGAAGGGTAGCCGACATTATAGTTGGCCCTAATAAGCCGTGGCCACAGACACTGGTAAACGCTGTTTCACCAGCCCTATGGATCAATTCGGTCCGGTCCGACGCGATAACTTTTAAAAATAAATTTTTCTTTTATTTCTTTTTTTTTTCAATAAATATGATATTATTAACACTTGAGAGTCGAAACAAGGTATAAAAGAAAACTCCAATTATAATATCATTCTTTTTACTTTTGTGTTTACAAATTTGCAAAAGCTATTGTTGTTTTAATCAGGATTTCATTGTAATGGTAATGGTAATGGTAATTTATATAGCGCTTCTATCCATGCTATTTTAGCATGCTCAGTGCGCTCTAGAAGACTATTAATCTGTGAGAGGTTTCACTGCTGCCGGTTAAGAGCATGTGATAACAACTCAATATTAACGTCATCTAGTCCCAAAACTCCTGTAGGGCGACAGGGATCTGCCGGTTGCGGGGCTCGAACCCGCGACGTGTCAAGTGGTTTTTTGGATGACAGTCTGGTGAGCTAACCGCTAGGCCAGCCGGCTTGTAGGCTAAATGTCCTAATTTTCTTCAACATTTTTTGATATTTTTGACAGTTAGGATTTAATTATACATAGACACTTGAGGGGGGGGGATTAATTTCAGTTGAATTTTAGTCAATGGAACCCTCTTGCCATTGATCTCTTCGAAGACATTATTGCACTACACGCTGCCACCAAAAGTGAATTTCAATAGCTCATGGTGATGAAAACTCCCAAATAGGAGTTCTAATCTGGGTGTTTGCATATAGAAGAAAAATGTTAATACAAAAAAGTGTATATAAAATGTTTATGTTTATAAAGATAACACATAAAGCTCGTGTAAACAAAAGATCTAGCGTGCAAAGAAAAATGTATTATTTCTTGCCATATCGTTATTGTGTCATTTGTGCTGTTGTTTGTTTTCTAATGGTACTGTCATTATGTATTGTTTTTGTTTCTTAATGATATCACAAAGCTGTCATGTATGTTTTGTTCTCTAACGGTATCACAATGCTGTCATGTATGTTTTGTTCTCTAACGGTATCACAATGATGTCATGTATGTTTTGTTCTCTAAAGGTATCACAATGCTGTCATGTATGTTTTGTTCTCTAAAGGTATCACAATGCTGTCATGTTTGTTTTGTTCTCTAAAGGTATCACAATGCTGTCATGTATGTTTTGTTCTCTAAAGATATCACAATGCTGTCATTATGTATGTTATGCCGTCTTGTCGACTCTTGCCGTTTGTATATATATATATATGTTACCCACTTTTTTTTCTACCCACAATTCCTAACCCATATTTCCAAAACTGACCAGTCACATTTCAAATGCTATATAATTTAAATATATATTTTAAGACATGGTTATGAAATTGTATTTATTATAACACTTTAAAATTTCATGTAAGAAACGGAAGATGTATTATGTATTTTTTATTTGTGTGAGTTCATACTAAATGATGACTTTAAGGTGAATGATTTCGTGTGTTGTCGATATTATAATTTAAGATTAGAACTATTCTAAAATTCAAAACAGTTCTTTCACCATTCTAATATTATTTAAAAACAATTGAGAATATCACTCTATTGTTATCTAAAAAATAACTTAATATCTCAGGCTTGAGGGCCTTCTCAATATCCGGTCTGAAGATGTAGAATCAACTTCCCATTCAACTGAGGCGAACAAATTCCATTGAACTTAAAAACACACGATTTTAATATTTACCTTCGTTAAATTAAAACAAAAAGAAAACATTAGAAAATTACATTAATTTCAGTAATGAGCTACCCAAGGTTCATAACTCTAGCAAATATTCACAACTGACAAAGAGTAACAGCAATAGTAGAACCACTAAACCTAGAAACATTAGAGGACAGAAGGGCAAAGAGTAAAGTAGTCATAATACATAAGGCATCATTAAATTCTAATTTAGAAATACAACCCAATAACAGCCCGCTGCAATGCTCAGATAAACATAAAGACAAATACACTTTCCTTATCCCTTTTGTGAGAACAAATGCATATAAGTACTCTTTCTTCCCGAGTGGCATTCTGGTATGGAATGGGTTACCTAAAAAACCCAGTAAAACCAGAAACGTATCATCATTTAAAACATTAATAAAGATGCAAGACTAGACTATTACTTTTTTATTCCCTTCATCAACTTGCCACCTTCTGTTAAGTTCTACACACAAAAACCAAAATATGGCCCAATTATACAGTGTACATCTTTCAAGTTTTGTGTCTTCTTATTAATGTTTTTTTTTTAAACTTAATTTTTAAAATGTAAACAAAAATGCAATACCGTGTTTGCGCTTGCGCATTTGAAACGTTTTAAAGATCGACTGGAGTGTGAGCTTACATAAAATGTGTGTCAATGCAGTTGGCCTGTGGGTGTGCTAGTTTTTAAAAAAAATGATCTAATATATTATCACAATGAAAAAAAAATATATGGTTATTACTGATCGTTTTGTAAATACTCAATGATTACTTTTTGTGATATAATATATGGTGATTCATTATGTCAGTCCAAGGGAAATAACCCTTCATTTATATATAGAAAATTTTGTGTCCCCTTTTATTATCCCCCTTTAAAAATGTTCTTGATTTGTATCATCTTTGTATTTAGCTCATGAAAAGAAATGTAACTCTTCTCATTCGGACATTCTTATAATTTATCTTAGTTCTTAAGACAGTTATTTCCCTTGGATGTATCGAAGATTATGTTCTGTTTTGATTTGGGTTGTTGTTCTCTGCGGAGATCACAAGCATTTAGACAATAATTGTGAACATCGATTTGAACATTTGTGGATTTAATCTTTCTTGTTTCTTTGTTATTAAAGTCTAGTATTTTTATCACCTCGCCAGTCTTGTATCTTTCTAGTTATTGCTAATCTATAGTTATATTATCTTAATGTTTTCCTTCTATAAAGAAGATTATATCGCGTCCTATGCTCATCCGTGGTCTCTTGTCAAGTTTTATGTTGAATCGTAAGTTTTTCATTAGTATCTTTTGGGTGGCCCGGCTGGTTGTGAGGTTAGTACTTCAAACTGTCAACGTGACGATCAGGGTTCAAACCTCGCCGCCCTGAAAGGAAGTTTTAGCAAAGGGCAGAAATAAAAAAAAACTTTGTTATGTTCCGTATGCAAGCACACAATGATGTAAATTATCTTTCTTCTCGAGTGGCATCCGGGCATGGAATGGGATGCCTGAATAAACCAGGAAAAACCAACAACTTAACATCATTTAAAACCAAAAAAAAATGCAAGACTAGACTCAAGCCAAGGATGAGCATAGGACGCAATAATCTTTTATTGTTTATCCATCCAGTGCAATGAAGACCATCCAATTGCATTTAGGTCTCTATGAGGTGAGTTCGAAGTTGGCGGATGAGACTAATAATAAAATATCTTCTAAGCTGGTGGCATGTGTGTAAGTTGTGCCGAATAGGGAAAGCGGAGTTGCTGTCCTTTGAATTTCCGCAGTTGACCCTTTTCAACTGCAATTCTCTGTATTTTTAGTTCGTATTCCTGATTCGACGTGCATATTTCTGCTCTTATAGTACTTAGGCCCTATAACTGATATAAAAACATTTCTATACCTTACCCCAACTAAAGTCAAGGGCCATCAGAGCTGGATTGACTCAAAGGACACAATCCAGTCCCAGTTACAAACCAGGATTCGAACCCAGGACCTTTCGGTACGCCAGTCGAACGCGCTGCCGGCTCGGCCACCGTGTCTCATAAAAACAAGAGTATAAAGTATAAAAGTATAAAAGTATAAAAGTATAAAAGTATAAAGTATAAAAGTATAGAGTATAAAAGTATAAAGTATAAAAGTATAAAAGTATTAAAGTATAAAAGTATAAAAGTATCAAAGTATAAAGTATAAAAGTATAAAGTATAAAAGTATAAAGTATAAAAGTATAAAGTATAAAAGTATAAAGTATAAGAGTATAAAGTATAAAAGTATAAGGTATAAAAGTATAAAGTATAAAAGTATAAAGTATAAAGTATAAAAGTATAAAAGTATAAAATTATAAAAGTATAAAAATATAAAGTATAAAAGTATAAAGTATAAAGTATAAAAGTATAAAGTATAAAAGTATAAAGTATAAAATTAAAAAGTATAAAAATATAAAGTATAAAAGTATAAAGTATAAAGTATAAAAGTATAAAGTATAAAAAAATAAAGTATAAAAGTATAAAGTATAAAAGTGTAAAAGTATAAACTATAAAAGTATAAAGTATAAAAATATAAAGTATAAAAGTTTAAAGTATAAAGTATAGAAGTATAAAAGTATAAAAGTATAAAGTATAAATTATAAAGTATAAAAGTATAAAATATAACAGTATAAAAGTATAAAGTATAAAGTATTAAAGTATAAAGTATAAAATTATAAAAGTATAAAAATATAAAGTATATAAGTATAAAGTATAAAAGTATAAAAGTATAAAGTATAAAAGTATAAAGTTTAAAAGCATAAAAAATAAAAGTATAAAGTAAAAAGGATAAAATATAAAAGTATAAAAGTATAAAAGTATTAAGTATAAAAGTATAAAAGTATAAAGTATAAAAGTATAGAGTATAAAAGTATAAAGTATAAAAGTATAAAGTATAAATGTATAAAATATAAAAGTATAAAGTATAAAGTATAAAGTATAAAAGTATAAAGTATAAAATTATAAAAGTATAAAACTATAAAGTATAGAAGTTTAAAGTATAAAAGTATAAAAGTATAAAGTATAAAAGTATAAAGTATAAAAGTATAGAGTATAAAAGTATAAAGTATAAAATTATAAAGTATAAAAGTATAAAAGTATAAAGTATAAAAGTATAAAGTATAAAAGTATAAAAGTATAAAAGTGTAAAGTATAAAGTAAAAAGTATAAAGTATAAAAGTATAAAAGTATAAAAGTATAAAAGAATAAAAGTATAAAAGTATAAAGTACAAAAATATAAAGTATAAAAGTATAAAAGTATAAAGTATAAAAGTATAGAGTATAAAAGTATAAAGTATAAAAGTATAAAGTATAAAAATATAAAGTATAGAAAATTAAAGTATAAAAGTATAAAAGTATAAAAGTATAAAAGTATAAAAGTATAAAAGTATAAAGTATAAAAGTATAAAAGTATAAAAGTATAAAGTATAAAAGTATAAAGTATAAAAGTATAGAGTATAAAAGTATAAAGTATAAATTATAAAGTATAAAAGTATAAAAGTATAAAGTATAAAAGTATAAAGTATAAAAGTATAAAAGTATAAAAGTGTAAAGTATAAAGTAAAAAGTATAAAGTATAAAAGTATAAAAGTATAAAAGTATAAAAGTATAAAGTACAAAAATATAAAGTATAAAAGTATAAAAGTATAAAGTATAAAAGTATAAAGTATAAAAGTATAAAGTTTAAATTATAAAGTATAAAAGTATAAAGTATAAAAGTATAAAGTATAAAGTATAAAAGTATAAAATTCTAAAGTATAAAGTATAAAAGTATAAAAGTATAAAGTATAAAATTATAAAGTACAAAAATATAAAGTATAAAAGTATAAAAGTATAAAGTATAAAAGTATAAAGTATAAAAGTATAAAGTTTAAATTATAAAGTATAAAAGTATAAAGTATAAAAGTATAAAGTATAAAGTATACAAGTATAAAATTCTCAAGTATAAAGTATAAAAGTATAAAAGTATAAAGTATAAAATTATAAAAGTATAACAATATAAAGTATAAAAGTGTAAAGTATAAAAGTATAAAGTATAAGAGTATAAAGTATAAAAGTATAAGGTATAAAAGTATAAAGTATAAAAGTATAAAGTATAAAGTATAAAAGTATAAAAGTATAAAATTATAAAAGTATAAAAATATAAAGTATAAAAGTATAAAGTATAAAGTATAAAAGTATAAAGTATAAAAGTATAAAGTATAGAAGTATAAAAGTATAAAAGTATAAAGTATAAATTATAAAGTATAAAAGTATAAAATATAACAGTATAAAAGTATAAAGTATAAAGTATTAAAGTATAAAGTATAAAATTATAAAAGTATAAAAATATAAAGTATATAAGTATAAAGTATAAAAGTATAAAAGTATAAAAGTATAAAGTATAAAAGTATAAAGTTTAAAAGCATAAAAAATAAAAGTATAAAAGTATAAAGTATAAAAGTATAAAAGTATAAAAGTATAAAGTATAAAAGTATAAAGTATAAAAGTATAGAGTATAAAAGTATAAAGTATAAATTATAAAGTATAAAAGTATAAAAGTATAAAGTATAAAAGTATAAAGTATAAAAGTATAAAAGTATAAAAGTGTAAAGTATAAAGTAAAAAGTATAAAGTATAAAAGTATAAAAGTATAAAAGTATAAAAGTATAAAAGTATAAAGTACAAAAATATAAAGTATAAAAGTATAAAAGTATAAAGTATAAAAGTATAAAGTATAAAAGTATAAAGTTTAAATTATAAAGTATAAAAGTATAAAGTATAAAAGTATAAAGTATAAAGTATAAAAGTATAAAATTCTAAAGTATAAAGTATAAAAGTATAAAAGTATAAAGTATAAAATTATAAAAGTATAACAATATAAAGTATAAAAGTGTAAAATATTAAGTATAAAAGTATAAAAGTATAAATTATAAAAGTATAAGGTATAAAAGTATAAGGTATAAAAGTATAAAGTATAAAAGTATAAAGTATAAAAGTATAAAGTATAAAGTATAAAAGTATAAAAGGATAAAAGTATAAAAAAATAAAAGTATAAAAGTATAAAAGTATAAAAGTATAAAGTATAAAAGTATTAAAGTATAAAAGTATAAAAGTATAAAGTATAAAGTATAAAAGTATAAAAGTATAAAGTATAAAATATAAAAGTATAAAAGTATAAATGTATAACGTATAAAAGTATAAAAGTATAAAGTATAAAAGTATAAAGTATAAAAGTATAAAGTATGAAAGTATAAAGTATAATTGTATAAAATATAAAAGTATAAAGTATAAAGTATAAAGTATAAAAGTATAAAGTATAAAATTATAAAAGTATAAAAATATAAAGTATAGAAGTTTAAAGTATAAAAGTATAAAAGTATAAAGTATAAAAGTATAAAGTATAAAAGTATAGAGTATAAAAGTATAAAGTATAAAATTATAAAGTTTAAAAGTATAAAAGTATAAAGTATAAAAGTATAAAGTATAAAAGTATAAAAGTATAAAAGTGTAAAGTATAAAGTAAAAAGTATAAAAGTATAAAAGTATAAAAGTATAAAAGTATAAAAGTATAAAGTATAAAGTATAAAAGTATAAAAATATAAAGTATAGAAAATTAAAGTATAAAAGTATAAAAGTATAAAAGTATAAAAGTATAAAAGTATAAAAGTATAAAGTATAAAAGTATAAAAGTATAAAAGTATAAAGTATAAAAGTATAAAGTATAAAAGTATAGAGTATAAAAGTATAAAGTATAAATTATAAAGTATAAAAGTATAAAAGTATAAAGTATAAAAGTATAAAGTATAAAAGTATAAAAGTATAAAAGTGTAAAGTATAAAGTAAAAAGTATAAAGTATAAAAGTATAAAAGTATAAAAGTATAAAAGTATAAAGTACAAAAATATAAAGTATAAAAGTATAAAAGTATAAAGTATAAAAGTATAAAGTATAAAAGTATAAAGTTTAAATTATAAAGTATAAAAGTATAAAGTATAAAAGTATAAAGTATAAAGTATAAAAGTATAAAATTCTAAAGTATAAAGTATAAAAGTATAAAAGTATAAAGTATAAAATTATAAAGTACAAAAATATAAAGTATAAAAGTATAAAAGTATAAAGTATAAAAGTATAAAGTATAAAAGTATAAAGTTTAAATTATAAAGTATAAAAGTATAAAGTATAAAAGTATAAAGTATAAAGTATAAAAGTATAAAATTCTAAAGTATAAAGTATAAAAGTATAAAAGTATAAAGTATAAAATTATAAAAGTATAACAATATAAAGTATAAAAGTGTAAAGTATAAAAGTATAAAGTATAAGAGTATAAAGTATAAAAGTATAAGGTATAAAAGTATAAAGTATAAAAGTATAAAGTATAAAGTATAAAAGTATAAAAGTATAAAATTATAAAAGTATAAAAATATAAAGTATAAAAGTATAAAGTATAAAGTATAAAAGTATAAAGTATAAAAGTATAAAGTATAGAAGTATAAAAGTATAAAAGTATAAAGTATAAATTATAAAGTATAAAAGTATAAAATATAACAGTGTAAAAGTATAAAGTATAAAGTATTAAAGTATAAAGTATAAAATTATAAAAGTATAAAAATATAAAGTATATAAGTATAAAGTATAAAAGTATAAAAGTATAAAGTATAAAAGTATAAAGTTTAAAAGCATAAAAAATAAAAGTATAAAGTAAAAAGGATAAAATATAAAAGTATAAAAGTATAAAAGTATTAAGTATAAAAGTATAAAAGTATAAAGTATAAAAGTATAGAGTATAAAAGTATAAAGTATAAAAGTATAAAGTATAAATGTATAAAATATAAAAGTATAAAGTATAAAGTATAAAAGTATAAAGTATAAAATTATAAAAGTATAAAACTATAAAGTATAGAAGTTTAAAGTATAAAAGTATAAAAGTATAAAGTATAAAAGTATAAAGTATAAAAGTATAGAGTATAAAAGTATAAAGTATAAAATTATAAAGTATAAAAGTATAAAAGTATAAAGTATAAAAGTATAAAGTATAAAAGTATAAAAGTATAAAAGTGTAAAGTATAAAGTAAAAAGTATAAAGTATAAAAGTATAAAAGTATAAAAGTATAAAAGAATAAAAGTATAAAAGTATAAAGTACAAAAATATAAAGTATAAAAGTATAAAAGTATAAAGTATAAAAGTATAGAGTATAAAAGTATAAAGTATAAAAGTATAAAGTATAAAAATATAAAGTATAGAAAATTAAAGTATAAAAGTATAAAAGTATAAAAGTATAAAAGTATAAAAGTATAAAAGTATAAAGTATAAAAGTATAAAAGTATAAAAGTATAAAGTATAAAAGTATAAAGTATAAAAGTATAGAGTATAAAAGTATAAAGTATAAATTATAAAGTATAAAAGTATAAAAGTATAAAGTATAAAAGTATAAAGTATAAAAGTATAAAAGTATAAAAGTGTAAAGTATAAAGTAAAAAGTATAAAGTATAAAAGTATAAAAGTATAAAAGTATAAAAGTATAAAGTACAAAAATATAAAGTATAAAAGTATAAAAGTATAAAGTATAAAAGTATAAAGTATAAAAGTATAAAGTTTAAATTATAAAGTATAAAAGTATAAAGTATAAAAGTATAAAGTATAAAGTATAAAAGTATAAAATTCTAAAGTATAAAGTATAAAAGTATAAAAGTATAAAGTATAAAATTATAAAAGTATAACAATATAAAGTATAAAAGTGTAAAATATTAAGTATAAAAGTATAAAAGTATAAATTATAAAAGTATAAGGTATAAAAGTATAAGGTATAAAAGTATAAAGTATAAAAGTATAAAGTATAAAAGTATAAAGTATAAAGTATAAAAGTATAAAAGGATAAAAGTATAAAAAAATAAAAGTATAAAAGTATAAAAGTATAAAAGTATAAAGTATAAAAGTATTAAAGTATAAAAGTATAAAAGTATAAAGTATAAAGTATAAAAGTATAAAAGTATAAAGTATAAAATATAAAAGTATAAAAGTATAAATGTATAACGTATAAAAGTATAAAAGTATAAAGTATAAAAGTATAAAGTATAAAAGTATAAAGTATAAAAGTATAAAGTATGAAAGTATAAAGTATAATTGTATAAAATATAAAAGTATAAAGTATAAAGTATAAAGTATAAAAGTATAAAGTATAAAATTATAAAAGTATAAAAATATAAAGTATAGAAGTTTAAAGTATAAAAGTATAAAAGTATAAAGTATAAAAGTATAAAGTATAAAAGTATAGAGTATAAAAGTATAAAGTATAAAATTATAAAGTTTAAAAGTATAAAAGTATAAAGTATAAAAGTATAAAGTATAAAAGTATAAAAGTATAAAAGTGTAAAGTATAAAGTAAAAAGTATAAAGTATAAATGTATAAAAGTATAAAAGTATAAAAGAATAAAAGTATAAAAGTATAAAGTACAAAAATATAAAGTATAAAAGTATAAAGTATAAAGTATAAAAGTATAAAGTATAAAAGTATAAAGTATAAAAGTATAAAGTATAAAAGTATAAAGTATAAGAGTATAAAGTATAAAAGTATAAGGTATAAAAGTATAAAGTATAAAAGTATAAAAGTATAAAAGTATAAAAGTATAAAATTATAAAAGTATAAAAATATAAAGTATAAAAGTATAAAGTATAAAAGTGTAAAGTATAAAAGTATAAAGTATAAAATTATAAAAGTATAAAAATATAAAGTATAAAAGTATAAAGTATAAAGTATAAAAGTATAAAGTATAAAAAAATAAAGTATAAAAGTATAAAGTATAAAAGTGTAAAAGTATAAAGTATAAAAGTATAAAGTATAAAAATATAAAGTATAAAAGTTTAAAGTATAAAGTATAAAAGTATAAAAGTATAAAAGTAAAAAGTATAAATTATAAAGTATAAAAGTATAAAATATAAAAGTATAAAAGTAATAAGTATAAAGTATAAAGTATAAAAGTATAAAATTATAAAAGTATAAAAATATAAAGTATATAAGTATAAAGTATAAAGTATAAAAGTATAAAAGTATAAAGTATAAAAGTATAAAGTTTAAAAGCATAAAAAATAAAAGTATAAAGTATAAAAGTATAAAATATAAAAGTATAAAAGTAATAAGTATAAAGTATAAAGTATAAAAGTATAAAATTATAAAAGTATAAAAATATAAAGTATATAAGTATAAAGTATAAAGTATAAAAGTATAAAGTATAAAAGTATAAAGTATAAAAGTATAAAAGTATAAAAGTATAAAAGTATAGAGTATAAAAGTATAAAGTATAAAAGTATAAAGTATAAATGTATAAAATATAAAAGTATAAAGTATAAAGTATAAAGTATAAAAGTATAAAGTATAAAATTATAAAAGTATAAAACTATAAAGTATAGAAGTTTAAAGTATAAAAGTATAAAAGTATAAAGTATAAAAGTATAAAGTATAAAAGTATAGAGTATAAAAGTATAAAGTATAAAATTATAAAGTATAAAAGTATAAAAGTATAAAGTATAAAAGTATAAAGTATAAAAGTATAAAAGTATAAAAGTGTAAAGTATAAAGTAAAAAGTATAAAGTATAAAAGTATAAAAGTATAAAAGTATAAAAGAATAAAAGTATAAAAGTATAAAGTACAAAAATATAAAGTATAAAAGTATAAAAGTATAAAGTATAAAAGTATAGAGTATAAAAGTATAAAGTATAAAAGTATAGAGTATAAAAGTATAAAGTATAAGAGTATAAAGTATAAAAGTTTAAGGTATAAAAGTATAAAGTATAAAGTATAAAAGTATAAAAGTATAAAAGTATAAAATTATAAAAGTATAAAAATATAAAGTATAAAAGTATAAAGTATAAAGTATAAAAGTATAAAGTATAAAATTATAAAAGTATAAAAATATAAAGTATAAAAGTATAACGTATAAAGTATAAAAGTATAACAATATAAAGTATAAAAGTGTAAAGTATTAAGTATAAAAGTATAAAAGTATAAATTATAAAAGTATAAGGTATAAAAGTATAAGGTATAAAAGTATAAAGTATAAAAGTATAAAGTATAAAAGTATAAAGTATAAAGTATAAAAGTATAAAAGGATAAAAGTATAAAAAAATAAAAGTATAAAAGTATAAAAGTATAAAAGTATAAAGTATAAAAGTATTAAAGTATAAAAGTATAAAAGTATAAAGTATAAAGTATAAAAGTATAAAAGTATAAAAGTATAAAGTATAAAATATAAAAGTATAAAAGTATAAATGTATAACGTATAAAAGTATAAAAGTATAAAGTATAAAAGTATAAAGTATAAAAGTATAAAGTATAAAAGTATAAAGTATAATTGTTTAAAATATAAAAGTATAAAGTATAAAGTATAAAGTATAAAAGTATAAAGTATAAAATTATAAAAGTATAAAAATATAAAGTATAGAAGTTTAAAGTATAAAAGTATAAAAGTATAAAGTATAAAAGTATAAAGTATAAAAGTATAGAGTATAAAAGTATAAAGTATAAAATTATAAAGTTTAAAAGTATAAAAGTATAAAGTATAAAAGTATAAAGTATAAAAGTATAAAAGTATAAAAGTGTAAAGTATAAAGTAAAAAGTATAAAGTATAAATGTATAAAAGTATAAAAGTATAAAAGAATAAAAGTATAAAAGTATAAAGTACAAAAATATAAAGTATAAAAGTATAAAGTATAAAGTATAAAAGTATAAAGTATAAAAGTATAAAGTATAAAAGTATAAAGTATAAAAGTATAAAGTATAAGAGTATAAAGTATAAAAGTATAAGGTATAAAAGTATAAAGTATAAAAGTATAAAAGTATAAAAGTATAAAATTATAAAAGTATAAAAATATAAAGTATAAAAGTATAAAGTATAAAAGTGTAAAGTATAAAAGTATAAAGTATAAAATTATAAAAGTATAAAAATATAAAGTATAAAAGTATAAAGTATAAAAGTATAAAGTATAAAAAAATAAAGTATAAAAGTATAAAGTATAAAAGTGTAAAAGTATAAAGTATAAAAGTATAAAGTATAAAAATATAAAGTATAAAAGTTTAAAGTATAAAGTATAAAAGTATAAAAGTATAAAAGTAAAAAGTATAAATTATAAAGTATAAAAGTATAAAATATAAAAGTATAAAAGTAATAAGTATAAAGTATAAAGTATAAAAGTATAAAATTATAAAAGTATAAAAATATAAAGTATATAAGTATAAAGTATAAAGTATAAAAGTATAAAAGTATAAAGTATAAAAGTATAAAGTTTAAAAGCATAAAAAATAAAAGTATAAAGTATAAAAGTATAAAATATAAAAGTATAAAAGTAATAAGTATAAAGTATAAAGTATAAAAGTATAAAATTATAAAAGTATAAAAATATAAAGTATATAAGTATAAAGTATAAAGTATAAAAGTATAAAGTATAAAAGTATAAAGTTTAAAAGCATAAAAAATAAAAGTATAAAGTATAAAAGTATAAAGTATAAAAGTATAAAAGTATAAAAGTATAAAAGTATAAAAGTATAAAAGTATAAAAGTATAAAAGTATAAAGTATAAAGTATAAAAGTATAAAAGTATAAAGTATAAAAGTATAAAGTTTAAATTATAAAGTATAAAAGTATAAAGTATAAAAGTATAAAGTATAAAAGTATAAAATTCTAAAGTATAAAAGTATAAAAGTATAAAGTATTAAATTATAAAAGTATAACAATATAAAGTATAAAAGTGTAAAGTATTAAGTATAAAAGTATAAAAGTATAAATTATAAAAGTATAAGGTATAAAAGTATAAAGTATAAAAGTATAAAGTATAAAAGTATAAAGTATAAAGTATAAAAGTATAAAAGTATAAAAGTATAAAAGTATAAAAGTATAAAAGTATAAAAGTATAAAAGTATAAAAGTATAAAGTATAAAAGTATAAAAGTATAAAAGTATAAAAGTATAAAGTATAAAGTATAAAAGTATAAAAGTATAAAAGTATAAAGTATAAAAGTATAAAAGTATAAAAGTATAAATGTATAACGTATAAAAGTATAAAAGTATAAAGTATAAAAGTATAAAGTATAAAAGTATAAAGTATAAAAGTATAAAATATAAAAGTATAAAGTATAAAAGTATGAAGTATGAAAGTATAAAGTATATTTTGTTCAAATCCAATCAATTGTCAATTCATATTCATACTCTGAATCTAGATAATAAAGGCAAGGCTTACTCTCAATCGCATTGGCCATAATGTATTGTATGTTTCTTATTTTAAACGACTTGAAGGGGAAACCCCCAAATTTAAACTAAGGAAACGTTCAGATTATACCACTTTATCTCCCCTACATCTTGGCATCTTCTCACTTAGTGCAGCATTTAAAGTTAAAACTTTAAGTTCCTTGGACAATAATACACAAGAAATCTGCGGAATCTTGATTTTAAAGTCAACATATTGCACGTTTTTCGTGTTGGCTGGTAGGATGTTTATTTTTATTTTTTTTAAATATGACTTGAATGGGGAATACCCGAATTTAAACTTAAGGACACGTTCAGATTATACCACTTTATCTGTCCTACATCTTGACTACGTATCGTCTAGTGAAAAAAAAAAGGATATTTAAAAAAAATTAAAATGAAGAGCACTTTAGTTTAAAATCCTGTATGAATTTTTTTTTTAAATACAAGATGTTTTATTAAGTGTCAGATAACCCATATTATTTGTGGTTTTTTTAAACATCAATCAGAAAGGCATGAAGTGGTCGACCTTTAATTTCCTTGGACAATAACACAGGCGAAGAATAAATCTGTCGAATCTTGATTTTAGAGTCAACCTATTGCAAGTCTTTTGTGTTGGCTAATAGGATTTTAAAGAAAACTGGGCTTTTTCTTGTTTTCAAAGATGCAGATATAAATATATAAAAAAACTAGAAACACTAGAGAACAGAAGGGCAAAGAGTAAAGTAGTAATAATGCATAATTAGGCCTATAAGGCATTAAACTATAATTAATTTAGATATACAGCACAATAATATAACAACCATGATGCGATGCTCAGATAAACATAATCCTCATCGTTTATGCGAGAACATCCACCCGAGTGGCATTCAGGTATGGAATGGATTAACAGACAAAAAAAATTGATCCATGGGGCCAGAGAAGAAGTGTTCACCAGTTCCTGTGGCCACGGCACACAAGGGGATTTGTGGCCAGCACAATGCTCAGCCGCCTTTACAACTATTGTCAGGTACCCATTGAGATCCGGGTAGACTCAGGGACACCCTCAAGTCCCGGTAAAATATCCTAGCCTTCACCAGGTCGACTCAGAGACGTCATCCAGACCCGGTAAAAAAAAATCACCGCTTCCACTCAGTCCCTGTGATCCTCTTCTATTGTTTCATCATGCCTTAAAGACGTGTCGCCACTTAGTGGACAATAGAACATAACCCTTTAATAAAATAGTGTCCAGTGCGTGCGTGGGTGTGTTTGTGTGTATGGTGTGTGCAGCATGCATAGAGAATTTGAATCTGAAGGAGCAAGACTGACAGTGTGACGCTTATAAAGTTTAACCCTTACAGTCCCGGGCGCGTATATAGCGGAACTGAAGGCAGCATAGATAGAAGTAGGTCGGTACGGGAAGGGTTAAGGAATGGACTTCAGAGTGTTTTGGATTTTTTTAAAACTTCATGGGCCCCGGGACAATGTAGGCTATCGGACACCCCCCCCCCACCCCGGCTTCCTTTTTATAAGTCCTAATTGACTGTGCGTCAGTGTGCGTGTGTGTTGACCTTTACCTTTCAAAAAACATACCCGGATGTAACTATTGACATTTATATTTCCTTAAAGCTATTGAAATAGATAATTTAATAAAATATTTTTTTTAAATTAACAATTACTAAACAATATCATGTTTTTCAGCTAGTTATATTTAGGCGTAGGCTACAGCCAATTTACATAGATTTTAAAAACAGGTTAAAGGTTTGAGATTAATATTGATTTAAGATAAATTTAAGTTTCCCTTATCTGAAAATCAAACAATCTTGAGTCAATTGCTATTATGATAAAGAAATACTATTTGAATGAATATCAGATTACATGGATTTAAGTTATTTAATTGAACGACCGTGCAGGAAATAATATTATAAAGCTTATAATCGGGCCTAGATCTATATACAAGTGATTTTTCTGTTAATAACACAAAAGCTGATAATGTTAATAGAAATAGCGTCTTTGTATTTACTTCCTTCTTTGTAGAGAAATGTTCTGACCAAACATTTTAATTATCTCTATAATTGTCCTCGTCTTATTAAATAGCTAAATAAAGAAATAACCTTTGAGGAACAAAAGAGAAAGCTAAAAGGAAATTAATAGTTCTCGCACCAGCGTACAACAAAATACTTGGATATTGCTAGGGTCTACTACACCTGATATCCACGTTGGAGATGACCCAACGACGTGTGGAACGTCGTATCCTACAGGACTACGTCCTCAAAACAAGCGCCCCTGATTTGGTGGCCAAACTCCAACTTGAGCCCCTACAACACCGCAGAGCGGTAGACAAAGTCACCATGGCGTACAAGATCATGCCCATGCCCATGGGCGCCCGCAGGGAGGGGGGCAAAGGGAGGGGAACTTGCCCCCCCCCCCTGGATCCTGGATTTTGCCCCCCCCCCCCCCCCCACGGATTAATTGATAAAAAAAATGTTTTGACAAAAATAGAAAAACAAATTGTTATTAAAACATTTATAGTTAATTGTAACAACAGCGACTCATTCCATTGTCATATCGATATCATTATCTTTTGGATGCAGCCCTTTCCCCCCCCCCCCCCCCCCCCCCCCCGATGCTCTACTTTTTACTCCATTCACGTTTCTCTAAACACTATGATGCGTGCATGAATCATTCCAATCGGTATCTCTAGCATCTCCCTGGAGATAACGAACTCGGACTAAATGTGAACTATTTGGACCGTCGATAGCACGTCCTAGCTTTCGCCTGAAGAGGTGCGTCCTAGCCTGTGCTGCACAGTGCTGGACTAGCTATTTAGACTGTCGATAGCACGTCCTAACTTTCGCTTGGAGTGGTGATCCTAGCCTGTGCTGCACTAACTATTTGGATCGTCGAACGCACATCCTAGCTCTGGCTTGTAGATGTGTATTTTAGCTTCTCCCTGGAGATGTGAGTTCTAGGTGTAGCCTTGACTCGAGTTGTAAATCCTAGCTTGTGCTGCACACGGAAAGTGGACACATATATATAAAGCTGAACTTTTGTTTCCAGTTTTTACTGTTTGCTATACGAGTGCTACGTTGAGTTGATTTCTAATTCGTTTAAAAGTTATTTTAAGATAGTTTCGGAAAATCGTGTGGACTTTTTGTTTTTGTGAAAAGTTTTGGGTAAGCATTTCCAATGTTTTAATAATTTAAGCCCGAAAATGAAAGAAAGAAAAAAGTTGTCTGGCAAAAAAAAATGATAAAATCCGGAATAATTAGGCTAAGTTTCTGCTGGTGTCGAAAATATTAAGAAATTATCCGTCAACTTATTATATTATTTGATCCTAGCTTCTATTTTGCTCTTGGCCCAGAAATTTTAGAAAACATCTAAAGCGAATGGAAATTGTCTTTGAAGCCGCCGACAGAGTTATAAAGTCTCTTTAGAAAAACCGAACGATAGGTAACGATAGGTTTGAGCCGAAGGCGTGGCGTGCCGTGTAACAGGGGAAGGTCTCCGCAGTCCCGCGATCGTTCACTTCAGTTCCCACTAAGGATCATTATCGTGGTGGCTCGCCCGTATACCTGCACAGTAGCCGATAGCACAAGTTCTATACTATAGGTGATGATGATTGTCCATCGCTTGCGAAGAGGACCATCCTTTGTAAGTGTCATAGTTGCTTATGGGTACGAAGATGTCTGGTGAGGCCTATTCTTGCCCGAAAAAGTTTGCCGCTGTTGGGGCATGGATGCGAGGCCTGCTGGCCGGCAGAATAGAACTGTCCTTTCTGGACATTCTTAGTTGACGTTTTGCATTTGCGACCTTTCGCCTTTTTTCCTCATGAGCTGCTGCACCATTGACGGTCATGCCTCGCCAAGAGGATCGGTCCTCAGCCAGTCTTTCCCAATTGTTTGGGTCAATTTCCAGATTTTTTAGGGAGACCTTCAGGATGTCTTTATACCTCTTCTTCTGCCCTCCTCGCGATCGCTTTCCTACGACTAGTTCATCATAGAATATTTTTTTGGGGCAGTCGTACTTCTGGCATGCACACAACATGGCCTGCCCATCTGAGCTGGGCTTTTGCCAGCTGTGTGTATATGCTTGGCATGCCGGTCCACGCGAGGACCTTAGCGTCTGGGACCCTGTCCTGCCACCTGACCCATGTCAGCTTTCGTAAGTAGCTCAGATGGAAGTGATTTAGCTTCCTAGGGTGACGGCTATACATGGTCCAGGTTTCACATGTGTAGAGAAGAATTGGTCGAACGACAGCTGAATATACTTTTAGTTTGGTTTGCAGCTTAATGCCTCTCCGATTCCAAACATTAGACCGCAGTCTTCCAAAGGAGAAACTGGCTCTGGCTATCCTGAGATTTACTTCATCGTCTAAATGTACAGACTGGGAGAGGGTACTGCCGAGGTATGTGAACCTGTCAACATTATTTAGCTTTAGTCCATTTACAGTGATGGAAGGTTCAGTGTGCTCGCATCCAGGAGCAGGCGGTGGCAAAACCTCGGTTTTCTTGGTTGAGATAGTTAAGCCGAAGTTGGTTCATGCCGCTGAAAACAGGTCCATACTGCGATGCATGTCTGCCTCGATGGAGGCTATCAGGGCGCAGTCATCTGCAAACAAAAAGTCACGTATTGTCTCATTGCGGGTCATAGATTTGGCCTGCAGTCTCCTCAGATTGAACAGCTTACCATCAAAGCGGTACCGGAGTTTGATCCCTACATCACTGTCTTCGAAGGCATCCAAAAGCATGGCTGAGAACATGAGGCTAAGAGTGTAGTGGCCAAGACACATCCCTGCTTTACGCCGTTTGAAACCTGGAAGGGTTCTGAAAAGCTGCCCTGGTCTTGGACTCTGGCGAGCATGCCGTCGTGGAGTTGCCTGACCATTTCGATGAAGGTGTCTGGGCATCCGAATTTCGCCATGATTCTCTAGAGTCCCTCGCGGCTGACTGTGTCGAATGCCTTAGTCAGGTCTACAGAAGTGGCGTAGAGATGTACATGTTGTTCCTGGCATTTCTCTTGCATTTGGCGGGCAGCGAAGATCATTTCAATGGTTCCTCTCTCCTTCCTGAAAGCGCACTGGCTCTCAGGCAATAGACCCAGGTCGAGGTGAGCTGTAAGTCTGTTTAAGAGTATCCTTGTAATGATTTTGCCAGCGATGCCCAGAGGCGATATCCCTCTATGGTTGTCGCTTGCTTGCCTATTGCCCTTGCGCTTGTAGAGAAGGATGATGGTTGCATTCCTGTGGGACTTTTTTTTTTGTTTCCACATCTCGCAGAACATGGCCGTGAGTTTTCGAACCAGTTTGTGTCCGCCTGATTTATATATTTCGGAAGGAATGGAGTCAGCTCCAGGAGCCTTGCCGCTAGATCAATGGCCTTTTTTGTTTCCAGCTCTGATGGAGGTTCAACCATTCCTTTATTGATTGTTATCTGTGGCAGTCGATTGATCGCCTCATCGCTGATGGTAGAGTGCATGTTGAGGACACAGTTGAAGTGTTCTGCCCAGCGAGCCAGAATCTTTTATTTAGATACTATAGGTACAGGCATCCAGGCACCGGGTGGTTCTCGAGACAAATATATTTTTAGTAATATTTTAACCCATTTTCTGCTAAGAGCTAGATTTGACTAGATCATAGTTTTGGGATAATATTTTGAATAAAAATTATTTTTAAAATACTTTTTTTTAGAACGGAAAAACATCAGGGCATCCCCGCGTAATATATATAGCTCAGTGTCTTAAAACAAGCACACTTCTGTGCGTGAAGTTTTCAAAAAGTCTAAATTTAAAGTAGGTTAAAAGACCAACGTAAACATTATGACAACATGATCTATAAACACATAGGCCTACAGTGTCATAAAACTCATCTTCTTTTAGTTTTTTAAGAATCGTTATTGTAGGCTACGCTAGAAATAAATAAAAGTTAATTTAACTAACTTTACATTTAAATTTTAAAATACGAATACGTAGATCTAAGTCTAAGCTCCGTAGGCCGTAGGGGCGTAGGCCAAGTCAACAAGTGAAACTGTCTTTTAAAAAGAGATTTAAGATCTAAAAATCTACCAAAAATTTACTGACTACGACCCGGAATTGCCTACGCCTACTTTTTTTTTTAGTAGGCCTACGTATAATTATGACAGTCTTTGTTGTTCGTGGTATACCGTATAGTATAGTTGAAGTAAATTAGGCCTATTTAATAAACAAGACTTGGACTAAGTTAAGTAGGTTAGTAGGAGTAGACAGAGTAGGAAGGGCAGGTCTACTTACTACTACTAGATTCTAGATCTAGGTCTAATATCTACTAAAATTAAATTAGTAGATTTTGAATTATATTAGGCCTAAATGTTAGTCTGGTCTTACTTAGCAATCTTAGCCAATCGTCCGGATTTTCTGTCCTTCATGACACCTCATGTATGTGAAAGTGATGTGGTAGGTAGGCCTAACTTGACTTATTCTTATAATAAATTTGTTAATAAAATTTCTTTTTATTTAGTCAGTGTTTGCTATTCTAAATTTTGTAATTTGCAAATCATTTTACTCATTAGTCATTAGTAAGTCATTAGGCCTATAGGCCTACTGTATAGGCCTACATTATAAATATTATCACATCATTGGCTGATATATAGGATATAGGCATAGGGCATAGGTTACAGTACAGCTTCCATTATTACCACATTTTACTAACTACCGTATATACTGGCGTATAAGTTGCACTTTTTTTACCGAAAATTTTGACAAAAAGTAGGGGTGCGACTTATACACCCGACACTGTTTTTTGAAAAGGTCGAAAAACATCACTTCTCTGTCATAAAGTTTCCTACATAACCCCTATAGTTGATAGTAGTGATGTAGAATTACTAGGATATGCGTAGGCCTACATTTTAAATTTAGAAAACTTTCATTGGTGTAAGTATTGCTATCTAAATATAATTGAAATTGAAATGAACAAATATTTTAGGTTTTTCCTACACCTACCCCCTTTTCTTTTGAACTTTTGGACCGATTTTATATTACCCCAACGTATTTAAAGGTGACATTTTTGTGTAGGTTTATTTAACGCAAATTACAGTATGGAAAGAATCGTAAATGTGTGAAAGCCTGTCTAGTCCTATAATGTAGGTAGGCCTATACGCTTGTAGACAAGTAGCTTAAGATGCGTTTTATTTAGAACCTAAGGCCTAGGCTTATAGGCTATAGTCTACTAATAAGGCAGTGTTTAGCATTCCGCCTCGCCATGTCTTAGCAATGTTTCCAAAGCTACGATCGGCGGATCGACGCGTGAAATGTAAATAGTGTGTTTTATTTTTCATCTGTTGCATGTAAGAGTTTTAAAAAAACACAGCTTCTTGCCGGTCACGTAGTCGCGCTTGAAATCATTACAAACAATGTTAATGGTAATAAGGTCACTTATAAAGCGTCATCAATACAGTGCCTCACAGTCTAATGACGCACATCAAAAGATTTTGTGTGTGTGTTGACCCACTTTAGTATGACAATAGGGATAGGGACTTCAGTAGGGATAGGGACTTACATGGAGAAACAGATACCTTACTTTCTCGTATCACTGAAGTCTGCAGGCCTATTGATCGGTTGTTTAAAATAAATTGAGCCTTTTTTTATTATGTTTGCCTTATGCACCATTGAAACCATTTTTAAGGAAAGTTTCCAAATTAGGGTGAATATTTAGTAACTTTTATGTTTAAAAGGTATGCATTTTTGAGATATTAAAAGGCAGTATAATCCGGGAAGTCAGGGTGCGACTTATGCGCGGGTCAATGACAACATATAAGAAAAAAAAGTCTTGAACTAGGGGTGCCACTTATAAACAGGTGCGACTTATACACGAGTATATACGGTAGGTAAAATATAGGCATAGGTATAGGCCATAGGCCTACACTTTACAGTTAGGCCTACATGTTTTTTGTTTTTTTTAATCTGTAAATTTAAATCATTATCATATAGATCATATAGGTCCTATTTGTCTTTATTATATGGTATAGCCTATATATATAGCCTTTATCTAATGTTAATTGCTATAATTTGAAAAAAATAGCCTAAGCGGTTAAAAACAATTTTATATATAGGCTATAGTCTATCAGCATATCATCAATTAATTTCTTGGATGGTAATCTTTTACACGCGGTTGCTACAATTTTATTGGTTCTGAAGGAAATCTTATAGGATTGAAAAAACCTATTTAGCTCTTCTAGCATGTAACTAAAAGTTCTGAAGTTTTAATGAAAGTGGTTAAAAGTAAGTATCAAAATATCCTGTTTGACCAAAATGGTCAATAGGGCTGGTAAAGCAGCGTTCACCAGTTTCTGTGGCCACGGAATACTATGACTATAAGATTGTGTTGCCAGCACACTGCCCAAATGCCTTCGCTTAGCAATAAGAGCTGGATAGACTCAGGGACACCCTCCATACCCAGGAACAAATCCTAGCCTACACCAGGATTCTAACCCAGGACCTCTGCCATCCGAGCGCTCTGTACCCCATATGTCCCATACTTGTGAATGCTGCATCACAGGCTCCATCACAGGCCCTCAAAATCAAATTAATCAGACAGATATAGTCTATTTTGCACACATGTATTTTTAATGAATTTATATAATGTGAAAACTATTTTATCCACTACCTTACATTAGTAGGACTATAAAATAAATGTAAACACTTTCTGTCGACAAGAGTTTATAGTTTAACTCTTTTTTATCTTATATCCTAAATTGTATCCAATTGAAAATTTCACACATGCAAGTTTATCATTTTTTTAAAACTTGTATCAACGTAAAATCTCAAGTATAAGACGCATTTTTGTTGACCAAATTTGTAGGTCAAGGAAAGGGGTGCGGCTTAGAGACATTTTTTTTCTTACGTTTGGATATCAACTGAAATGGGCCGTATTGCTGCTGAGAGTTAACACCCTTGCCCCTTATACAAGTCAATCTTTTATGACTGACTTGTAAATTACAAGTCAGTCATAAAAGATTGACTTGTAAAAGAGCAAGGGTGTTAACTCTCAGCAGCAATACGGCCCATTGATGTGTATGGCTATTTATTATAAGCATTACTGTAAGACTAGACTAGTAAATACTTATACAAATCTGAAATGTAAAATCAAATGTTGCAATAAATGGATTTTTATTAGTATGTTGTATTTTAATAATTAAATTCAACAAAATAACAATTATTTCAGACACATCATATCAACGTACTGTAAACGTTTCTTTGTCTTGACCATGTTAAGTCTTTATTTGACTTAAATTTGTAATAAAAGTATCAATTTTTTAAAACAGCTATTTAGCTGTAGTTCCGTGTCCAGCTACGGTAATTTATTTTGAAGCATCGTTAACTTTGATTTCTTTAGAAAAAAATTTTAGAATTCTTTTCTATGTTAATAAAAAAAATATTTGAAAGTCAGCTGACTTTATAACTTTCATACATCTGTATCCTGGACTGTCAGTCTGTAAACTGAAGTAAAAAAATATAATGTATGTATCTGATATTTGATCTACCATAAGACAAATAAATAAAAATTCACAAACACTAACAGTGAAAAAAACAACTATGGATCAAGAAATTATACAGGTACACCAATTAGATTTTGAGTGCGTTTTATAAACATGAACTTAAATTTTACTTGTATTTTACCATCCATTGTATACCTGTGGCTTATACTTGAGATTTTACGGTAATTTTACTTTACTCAGGGCTTAAAAAGTAAAGTACCCATCTGACCAAATTGATCATAGGGCTGATGAAGCAGCACTCACCAGTTTCTGTGGCCATGGCATACTAGGTGATGTGTGGCCAGGACAATACCCAGCCACCTTTACTTTACCCCAACTAATGTTGGGTACCCATCAGAGCTGGGTAGATCAGGGACACCCTCGAGTCCTGGGAACAAATCCTAACCTTCACCAGAATTCGAACCCAGAACTTTCGGAACACCAGTCGAACGCGCTGCCGCTTGGCCACCGTGCTCCATTTACTCAGGGCTAGCGTCCCATATTTTACTAACAGGTTCTATAAATATTCGCTAAGGTTTATTCATTAGATTATTTCTATATAAACCCAGAACTGGTTGGTTAAGATTATATATTTTTTTTCTTTCTATTTTAAAAATTAATTTGCCCTCCTAAGACAGCCGGTCAGACGCCACCACGGCCAGTTAAGTTAACCCGACTTTGTCCTGCAGACTGGACGGCCAGTTAAGTTAACCAGACTTTGTCCTGCAGACTGGATGGATTTAAATCTATAAAATATTCATGGTAATGGATTGATGTAGTGAATGGTTTCACAAGTTCATCTGATGCGCTATTCTTTGTCTAACCGTAAAGCTATATGAAGAGATTAGAACTTTTTTATCACGCAATGTTATCACTCATATGACAATACTTTTAGCCCGTGGAACTTATCATCCCTGTCCTGAGTGTTGCTGTCCCACTAAAAAATTTGTGTGTGTGTGTGTGTTAGCTTTGATTTTATTTATCTCTCTAATCCTGGCTGTGTGTAAAGAATGAGGTTAGTCCTGTCCTACAGCAACATACTTGTTTTTGTTGTTTTTTTTCATATAGAATTATATTGCCGTAAAATTAATTCATTTTTTTTTACCAATTTGTTTTAGAATGAGGTAAGGCCTCCTTACCTTTGAACAGGTTTAACATTAGATCTGTCACGGTAGGTAGTAGGTGGCATACATGTATCTATGTCACAACAATTGCTCAACAGAATGATGTTAGTCCTGTCCTACAGCACATAACTTGTTCTTTCCTTATAGATTTATGTAACCATAGAATTCACATCCTTTTTGTTATCTGTTCAGCTCTGTTTGATAGAAAAGTGTTTTTGTTTTTTTTTAAACTGATTTTTTTAGTTTCATTTAAGAATGAGGTAAGGCTTATAATGTTTTGTGAAAAGGCTTCAAATTAAATATGTTACCGTAGATAATATACCTTTGTATATCTATGTCATAGCAATTTCTCAAAAACTTGAAGAACAACATAAAGGCATCATGAATGAGCCTCCTGTATTTCTAAAGAAAACAAACCTTGTAGAATTAGACACAAATTGAGAGAAACATTTTCTTAGAATATGATCAATATGTCAGTTTGTGTTGTTATTGTTATTTATTTAACTAGTCTAAATTTTCTAGACATATTTAATGAAAAAAAAGTTTTGATATTTCGGAATAGAAGTTTTTCTATGCTATCATTACTTTCAATTTGTTTTACTGTTACTAATCTATTCTGCTAGAAAGGGTGTCTCATTTACCTGTACTTTTGATTTTCTGTAATACTTAGAGTTACTTCCCTTGTCTAGTAAAGTAATTCTGTCAGACTGGTACATTTGATTTTCTGTAATACTTAGAGTTACTTCCCTTGTCTAGTAAAGTAATTCTGTCAGACTGGTACTTTTGATTTTCTGTAATACTTAGAGTTACTTCCCTTGCCAAGTAAAGTAATTCTGTCAGACTGGTACTTTTGATTTTCTGTAATACTTAGAGTTACTTCCCTTGCAAAGTAAAGTAATTCAGTCAGACTGGTACTTTGATTTTCTGTAATACTTAGAGTTACTTCCCTTGCAAAGTAAAGTAATTCTGTCAGACCAAGTTGATCCAATGGCTGGTGAAGCAATATTCACCACCTTTCTGTGTCCACAGCATACTAAGGTATGGTGTGGCCAGAACAATGCCCAGCAGCCTCTATTTTCCCCCAACTAAAGAACGGTACCCATCAGAACTGGGTAGACTCAAGGTGCACCTTCCAGACCCCATAAACAAATCCAATCTTTCACCAGAATTTGAACCCGGGATCCTTGGTCGGCCAGCCGAACTCAATGCCGCTCGGCCACCGAGCTTTGTTTCCTTTGGTTATCTTTTTCCATATTTGTCTATACATTCCTCCAGCCCGTGTGAACTAATACAATGCTAAATGAGGAAAGTGAAGAGGTGAGCGCCAAACAGCCGCTGCTGTCACCCGTCAGCCATGACATTGCCCCCGAGAAGGTCAGCAACGGGCACTACTATGACGCCATTGTGCGCAAGACACCTGTTCCAGACAGCCCACCCGGGCCCCAGCCTAACAGTACGTACTTAGAAATTAACTTATTATAAAACACTACATAATAGCACATCACTACTACAAAACATAACTGGCTCTATAATGCATGCCTAATGTTTGGTTTATTTATTGTAGCTGTGTTCTTGTATGAAAATTAGCTTTATTAATATTTTTGTTGCTTGTGTCAAATGTACTCTCAGCTTACATTATATTTGTTGGCGACACTATATAATAAACTTATTAATATTTATGAATTTACTAGTTTAAAGTAAAAAAATCAAGCTTTTGTCAGAGAAAATTGATCTATAGGGCTGACAAAGTGGCGTTCACCAGTTTCTGTGATCATGGCATACTAGGGGATTGTATAGCCAGCACAATCAATGCCCAGCCGCCTTCAATTTACCCCAAATTAAGTCATATAACCATCAAAGCTGGGTTGACTTGGTGACACCTTCCAGACCCGGGAACAAATCTTAGTCACCAGGATTCAAACCCATAACCAAACCACTATGCACCATTAAAAATTTAGCATGTAGAAACACACAAATGTTCTTTCTCATCATTGCTTACACAACACATTTTTTTATTATTTTTTTTTTATGATGTGTGTAATCCATGGATTGTTTTACATTTACAGATGACACAGAGCCTCAAAGTAAAGTGACCAGGACATACACTGTAAGTATCTTTTATATAATAAGATAAGATAAGATTGCTTTATTGATCCAAACAAATGGCGAAATTTGACTTGATTACAGACATTCCGTCTTTCAGCATATTTTAAACTATATAAAAGAACTATTAGTACTCTGCACTGAAATATACTTGTAAAAATAGACATTCACGCACACTATCCTACTATTTATCATACAAGTAAAAGTATCATTAAGAGTCAGCTATTGTATAATCTGGCTGACTGGCGACTTACTGACTGTGGTACAAAAGATTTCCTAAATCTCTCTGTTCTTGCCCTTATATATAGAAGACGACCACTTCAACTAGATATAATGAAGTTGTAGTGTAGTGTAAGGCTTTGATATAGTATTTGTACTCTCTGAATTGATTTTACCTTTTGCATAACAAAGCTGTGCTCATGTCTGTTTAATCTCCATGCGCGAACAAGTTGGATGTTCAACTCTTGAGTTCAGGTATTTTTGAAATGTTTCATGATCCTAAGGATTAGGGCCTTGCAACCTTTTTCTTTCAGCCCAAAGCTATTCCTTGCAGCTTCTTTTTCTTGCAGGGTTTAACAGTTGCTGCCAATCAGAGTTTGGTAGCCTTCGGGACGCTTGCAAATTCTTCTAAAACTGCAACCAAGGGACATCCCGTGGTCAGCTGCAAGACAACTGTACACCTTGTTTTTTGTTTGTTTTTTTACGTTTCTACAAGTGTATAATTTCTCGATCCTATTCACATGTATATAATTTCTTGAACCCATTCACAGGTGTACAAGAGGCGTTGGTATATTTTGGTCATCTACAGTACCTACGCCTGCCTGCAAAGTGCTGTCTGGAACACTTGGGGCCCGATAGACTTGTCCAGTAAAGAGGCTTTTGGATGGAGTGATGAAACCATTGCCTGGCTGAGTAACTGGGGCCCCGTCACATACGTTGCACTGGGCTTGTTCTATCCTTGGCTGCTTCATGTAAAAGGTAATTTACTATGTTTTTAAAACTATGGAATGCCAAAAAATAAAAAAATTCTCCATAGAATAATATAAAAATATTTCAGTTTTAATACGTGTCATATGTAAATTTTTTTATTCTTGTATAAAAGATGAGCTAAATAAATTACTGGCATAAATTAAAATTGCTATTTAAGGGTTCTGCTATTTCAAAGTTCAACTGCTTTAGAGTTATTGCCCCCTAAATCTATTGCCAACTTTTTTTTTTAATTTTAGAATTTTTCTTCCCATAAAACTTTAGTTGAAAATTGTGGTTTTATATATTTTATTTTAATTTTTATTATCATGAATTTAAATATCCTTTGCAGACAATGTAAATCCATAGGATTAGAGAAACTGCATTTATCAGTTTTCATGGCCATGAAATCACAAGAGGATTGTTTGGCCAGCTCAATGCCATCTTTACTTTTACTAACTAATGTCAGGCACCCATTAGGGTTGGACAGACTCAGGCGGGCCCTCCAGATCCCAGTAAAAAAAATCGTGGAGTGTGTACTGCAACGTGTAGTCCTTCAAAATAGCTATCCAATGCTTGACTATCTCACCCTTTTACAGTGAATGGTCTCCTTAAATTTTCATAGATATAATTTATTCTATTGCATCAATGTGTCATGTAATTTTCTATTGACATTATGCATCAATGGTTTACATGTTAAAAGACAACAAAAAGTAATTTATTTTGTCCATCGAAAGCAGTAAATTTGTTATTTCTGTAAAAATGTATGATTGTTTGAACATCTCCTTACGTATGTTAAAACACCATAATGATTGTTTGAACATTTCGTTTCGTTTGTTAAAACACCATAATGATTGTTTCTTTCCATACAGGTCTCAGATGGGCAGTTGTGTCCAGCATGTTTTTTGTTGCCCTGGGCACGGCAATGAGGGTTTTCACAACTGAACCCACAACAGCTACAATGTAAGTTGTGTCGCAGTCCATGTGAGGATTAGGCTGAAACTCATGACAATGTAATCACTCCCCACCCCCATCTTGAAGACCTTCAAGAGCTTTTGTGTTCATTTGTAAAAAAAAAGACAAATTTGAAAAAAAAGCTTAATGCAAAACCCCTTGTAACATTTAGAAATGGATCTAATATATTGAGAGAGAGGTATTGGTGCGCAAAAGATTGCACATTTGGAAACGTCAAATGAACAATGGAATTATGACCTAGGTTTTTCGAGGGACGCGACTTGTGTGATGTAAAATAAAAAAACTGTTAACAGATTAGGCTGGGCTCTTGAACCAGAATGATGTACCTTAGGATAGCTTGATAGCCTAATAGTAGTAGACTGAGTGTGTGGCTAAACTGTGTGACATTTATGGACTACTATGTAACTGAGTTAGGAATTAAATGTTCAAGTTTTATTTTAATAAATCTGAGTCTTCAATCATTGTTACATAATCCTGAGAGAGTGAGCCGGTGTAATTGAATGAATTAGAATTGAACACGAAGCAGAATAACCAAGACACAACAACCCTAATAATTAGTTAAAGGTAATTCACTGCATCTATTGATATTGTCTTGTTCATAAGCTGGGATTGTATCCTGTTCATTTCAGCTTGATTCACATTGGCCAGTTTTTCAATGGCGTTGGGGGCCCGGTGTCCACAGGGAGCATCCCAGCGATTTCGGCTGCCTGGTTCCCGCCAAAAGAGCGGGTGACAGCCACAGCCTTGAGCACGTGTATCAACACCCTGGGAGTTGCCATTCCATTCGTTCTCGGTAGGTTCACCTCCTCCATTTAAAAACACTGCTGTCAAATTTGGATCTTTTAAAACTCTTTTTCTGTACAGTTTTCCAGTCTTTGATTCATATTATGTATATTTATTTTATTTCTTCTGTCTGATTCAACTTGGCTTCTTACCGTGTCAGTTCTTTAAGAATAAATAATCTAATCTCTTAAAATTTCATCAAGAAATATTTCATAAAGTTGAAGCCTTAAAGTAACACCATCAAATTTATTCAGAATGGTGACAATCGGTTTGATATTTTGTGATAAGCTAAGCGACCATTGAGTATAATCATTCCTTTTGTTGTGTATGACAGGACCAGCGATTGTGACGGCTATTCCACCCAAAAATTCAACCAGCAACTCTTCCTCTTTCTCCTATTTCCCTGGTCCGCACCAATATTACAGGTAAGTCAATGGCTGACGTTTGTTTGAAATCTGGCTAATAAACCTTTACCATTAACCATTGATTGTTATCAGTTACTCATCCAAAAATATTTTTGTTGTTTATTCGTTTAAGATTAACTTCTTATTGTTGTTTGGTTAAACTTATCTCTAAATTCTAGCATTATTTGAATGATCCTTTTATTGTTATAATTTGTATTGTTTGAGCTTATGTTTGTTAAAGTTTTTTAAAATGTTTGATTTGGTTACAATGTTTAAACCCTATTAAAAGCATGCTACTTATACATTTGGCATTAGTTTTTCTCATTTTTCTTGATGCATATAACTGACACTGTGTTTCAGAAAAAGTCTATTACAGGTTTTAGCTAGTTCCAATCAAGATAACTCCACAGGTAATCATTAATGAAGAAATATTTTCAATATGTATCATTACAATGAATTTAGTAGTATTAGCATTTGGTATATTCAGAAAATGTTGAAATTGTAACTTATTTGTTAATCTAAAATAATAATATAATAATAATATAATAATAATATATAATATAATGATATTGTGAACCATTTCCAATTTATGTAATAAATAATTGTAATAAAGAAAAGCTTGAAATGAGTGAGCACAGAATAAAAGAGGTTAACTCAACACCTGTCCAGTTTTCTTAGTTTACACACATACTGACATTAACCTCTTAATAACCGTGAACGTCACATTGTAGCCATCATTGCCGTACACTTAAATACCGAGGACGTCACATTGGCGTCATAGATAAATAAAGAAATTGTTAAAATATGCAAAAAGCAGCAAATATTTATATTAAAAACATGTTGTAGTTAAAGGGTTAAATGTTCTATCACATATTTCCTCTGGCCAAATAGTGGTCCAGAGATCGTCTATATTTGACAGATAGGGTTCAGTCTGTCTAAGTGTTTATTCATTTCTTAAAACATTTCATGTGTAGTTGATGAAGACTTCTAAGGTCGACATTGTCTGTTTTTTTTTATTAAATATTATCAGGGTTTGACCTATTTGTTCTGTGTTCATACATGTTTTCTTTGTTTACTACAAGCAGCAGTGCTTGTTACAAATAGATAAATTTTGGTATTTATTAGTTACTGTTTAGAATTCTTGTTGAATGGTATACAATGACTGTTTTATTCACTCTAATTCTAATGTTTATATTAACCTTGATGTAAAACTTGTCTGTGTCATCAAATTAGAAATAGCACCAGTATTGTCACATTCTACAACAGGGGTCGGCAACCTAAGGCACGCAAGCCATTCTTGGCTTGCAGAGCAATGTCCAATGGCACGCGGAAGACCTCCAAAAGTGCAATTCGGGTCTCCTCTACAAGAAATTCAGAATCACTTTTG
Source organism: Anisus vortex (assembly GCA_949126835.1). Classification (NCBI taxonomy): domain Eukaryota; kingdom Metazoa; phylum Mollusca; class Gastropoda; family Planorbidae; genus Anisus; species Anisus vortex. Next base: position 3,263,073 of record OX421500.1, on the reverse strand, counting down.
AGACATTGGCAAGCTGAATGAAATTAGAAATCCTACTTGGGTGCACTATTTTCTAAATGTTGCTGACCCCTTTTCTAGAAAAAAGATTCAACTTGTTAAAAAATACTTAATCTAGCAAGCAGCCATCCTAGATTTCAGAAAAAACTGCCCAAGTAAAGTGTCATTGTTTTAATTTACACATGTGCCCTCTTAAGAAGATTTCTATTTTTAAAAAAAAGAAGCTTGTAATGTATTTGTTGTGTGCCCATCATATTTAGTGGCATAGATAGATAGTAGCAATATTTCATATTGATGAACGCATGGAATTGATTTAAACTTATTAAACTATGTATGACTACTGCTGGTAAATGAAATAATATAATATACATCTGTAAAACTATAAAATAACTTATTCTTGACTATAGATAGAATAAGTATATATAAAATGTTATATCTCCCATTATATTACACTTTCTCTTTCTCTTTGCTCCAGTTGCTAGGATAAAAGAAGAGAGAGAGGAAATTTTGATATACATGTATTATCGTAAGTCTATTTTCTGCCTTATATGTTCTACCCTGTAACCAATATGAAAACACCCTCAACGTATACTTAGAAAGCGTATAGCTATGGAATTTGAATTTTAGAATCCTATTGACTTAATTAAAATGTTTGTCACAATAGTTAACCACTGTTTAAAATATTATGAAAGAAGTAATTGTAACCCTTGCAGAGTTTAAATCATACTTTCAGTGCCGTATTTCAAACTTGAGCTCTTAAGAATGTTAAAAAAAAGTATCCCGTCAGACCAAATTGATCCAAATAGGGCAAGTTACTGTGGCCACGGTATACTAAGGGTTTGTGTGGCCAGCACAATGCCCAGCCACCTTTGCTTTACCCCAATTAAAGTCTGGTGCTCATCAGAGCTGGGTAGACTCAGGGACAGCCTCCCGACCCTGGAACAAATCTTAGCCCCCACCAGGATTCAAACCCAGACCCTTTGAAATGCCAGCCAAACATACAGCCAGCCACTTGTCCCTATTTTAGATCATATTGCCGTAATTAAAAAATGTCGTCACATTAGTTGAGTCCTGCTTAAAATCTTTGAAAGAAAAAAAAGTAATTATCTTAAGATTAATCTATTTCATAGCTTGCTAAGGAGTTGTTTTTTTTAATTGTTGGTATTACACCATTTAAAAGTGTGTTTTTTCCCTCTATGATCACCAGAATGCGGAGCTTGTGTTTTGGCGTTTCTAGTTCTCCTGGCTTACTTCCCTGAAAAACCACCCAGACCCCCGTGTGCCTCAGCCACAACGTCCAGGGAAGATTACTGGCACAGCATTTGGTCTTTGCGCAAGTAAGTCTGTTGGTGTCAGGTGGCCTTAATTTATATACAAATCAACAACATAGGTATTTCCAGTGTGGGCTCAGACAAGTGGAAAAATCCTAACCTTCACCAGGATTCAAACCCATGATCTTCTGTGCGCCACTAGAATGTGGGCCCCTCTGCCACCATTCCCCCAGTTAAAATGTAAGATTAAAATAAGAAATATTCTATTATATTATACACAGATGTGTATTCATCTTAGACGTCTGTAACCTGTAAACTTATAACATATTAATTAACATATTATACATCAGCCATTGTTGTGGTCTATGTAACTGATGCAGATTTCCTGTCAGATGTAGCTGAATTTATTAAGGACACAATCCTGAAGTAGACAGACAATTTGAAAGAACTTCTTTAGTGGCCTATAGACCACATTTTTTCGTTCTCATTTTCATATATATTTTCATATATTTTCAGAAAAGGTCATTTCTTGCTCCTCTCCGTCATCTACGGCATAAGTCTTGGGGTGCTAAACAACTGGAGCAGTGTTTTAACAGTCAATCTAACGCCAGCAGTTTCTGAGGTAATCTCATGTTTACATTTAAACTTTTACTTTATGTGAACATAGAAATTGTACAAAATTGAGATAGATTCTAGGATGTATGTCGTCCACTTTCTGTCTTCATGTAGATGCCTTCTATTCGTATACGTTCATACTCACCAGTGAAAGAGTTTTGTGTTTTCTCCGCAGGATGAAGCTGGCTGGATAGGATTTTATGCGACGATTGTTGCCTGTGTCTTTACTGTGGTTGTCGGAGTGTAAGTAATTTCTTGACTTCTATAACACTGACTTGCTCCGCAACAGTGTCTTGCTATATTTGGCGCCTTTATCATCTGGAGCGAGTATCTCACTGTTGATGTTTTTTTTAAATGCTCCACCTTCTCTTTCCATTCTGCGAATGGATAAAGTCTGTTGATACTGCACAACATCATGAAAAGAATGATCTAATAGTTGTTAACTTGTTTATGAGAATGTATTTAAATTGGATAATACAAAACGTATTTAGAATTTACTGGTAGAGTAGAATTAATCTGGGTGGTTAAGTGTTTATTGGGGAAGATTTTGAGTGATCTTTTCTTGCTCCATGGGGCACGGTAGCCGAGCGGCAGCGCGTTCGACTGGCGATCCGAGGGTCCTGGGTTCAAATCCTGGTGAAGCCGGGATTTTTTCCCAGGACCTGAGGGTGTCCCTGAGTCTACCCAGCTCTGATGGGTACCTGACATTAGTTGGGGTAAAGTAAAGGCGGCTGGGCATTGTGCTGGCCCCACATCCCCTAGTATGCCGTGGCCACAGAAACTGGTGAACGCTGCTTCACCGGCCCTATGATCACTTTGGTCCGAAGGGTACTTTACTTTTTTACTTTTCTTGCTCCAACAGGTGCGCTGATTTTTTCACCCGCCTGATGAAGGTGTTCATTCTCATCATGTTTGTCCTGGGGGCTGGATGTTTTGTTGTGTTTGCCTTAGTTCTGTACAACATCATCCCGACATCAGATGGTGAGTTCTGGGGGCTGGATGTTTTGTTGTGTTTGCCTTAGTTCTGTACAACATCATCCCGACATCAGATGGTGAGTCCTGGGGGCTGGATGTTTTGTTGTGTTTGCCTTAGTTCTGTACAACATCATCCCGACATCAGATGGTGAGTTCTGGGGGCTGGATGTTTTGTTGTGTTTGCCTTAGTTCTGTACAACATCATCCCGACATCAGATGGTGAGTTCTGGGGGCTGGATGTTTTGTTGTGTTTGCCTTAGTTCTGTACAACATCATCCCGACATCAGATGGTGAGTTCTGGGGGCTGGATGTTTTGTTGTGTTTGCCTTAGTTTTGTACAACATCATCCCAACATCGGCAGGTGAGTTCTGGGGGCTGGATGTTTTGTTGTGTTTGCCTTAGTTTTGTACATCATCCCAACATCTGCAGGTGAGTTCTGGGGGCTGAATGTTTTGTTGTGTTTGCCTTAGTTTTGTACAACATCATCCCAACATCGGCAGGTGAGTTCTGGGGGCTGGATGTTTTGTTGTGTTTGCCTTAGTTCTGTACAACATCATCCCGACATCAGATGGTGAGTTCTGGGGGCTGGATGTTTTGTTGTGTTTGCCTTAGTTTTGTACAACATCATCCCAACATCGGCAGGTGAGTTCTGGGGGCTGAATGTTTTGTTGTGTTTGCCTTAGTTTTGTACAACATCATCCCAACATCGGCAGGTGAGTTCTGGGGGCTGGAGGTTTTGTTGTGTTTGCCTTAGTTTTGTACAACATCATCCCAACATCCGTCGGTGAGTTCTGGGGGCTGGAGGTTTTGTTGTGTTTGCCTTAGTTTTGTACAACATCATCCCAACATCGGCAGGTGAGTTCTGGGGGCTGGAGGTTTTGTTGTGTTTGCCTTAGTTCTGTACAACATCATCCCAACATCTGCAGGTGAGTTCTGGGGGCTGAATGTTTTGTTGTGTTTGCCTTAGTTTTGTACAACATCATCCCAACATCTGCAGGTGAGTTCTGGGGGCTGGATGTTTTGTTGTGTTTGCCTTAGTTTTGTACATCATCCCAACATCGGCAGGTGAGTTCAAGGGAGTGGATGTATATATTTTATATTTGTACTCATTAGCACCAATACTTCCTGATTCGCATTAGAAATAAACTGCCAACTGTCCTGCCTGATTATCGGTGTCCCTTGTTTTGGTTTTTAAAAAAATAATTATATTTATAATTTTATGTTTACTTTTAAAAGAATAAGAATGTTTGAAAATGAGCTTTAAGATTCAAATAATATTGCATGTTTAAATTATACTGGAAAGATTGTAGAAATATTTTATTTATCCCTTTGGTTTATTTGTAATATTTTTTTCATTTAACGCAGGAAACAAAGGCTGTACATTTATATAATAGCTTAGTTTCTTTGTGTACCTGTAAATGGAAGACCATAAAAAAGTGCTGTTTACTTTACTAGTGTGCAATGTTGTTTATTAGCTTTGGGAAGTACTTTTTACTAGCAAAGAGAGAGTGCTATTAACTAGCTATTAGTGATGCTATTTACTAATATTTATGTAACTGGATGTGCAAAGTGCTATTTTGAAGATAGTTGCCAACTTTTCTGCCATGCAATAATGGATCTGTACAAACCTGAGAAAAGTTATACATGACTATTGAATAATATATTGTTTTCTCTGTGCGCTTTTCAGCTATACTGTACGGCACCATCATAGGGGGCAACTCTCTGCTGAATGCTGCCGTCCCAATCATATTTGAGCTCGGATGTGAGCTGGCCTACCCCATCAGCGAAGGTGCCGCGAACGGGGTCATGACATTGCTCAACAACCTGGGAGGTCTGTTCTTCTTGCTGGTCTTCTTCATCCCAAATGTTGGTATGTGTTAGCACCTTGTAAAAAGTCTCAAAACCCGGACGAGCCGAAGCTCTTAAGCCGGGGCGTAACGCAATAGAAGTGAGTTATCTAAAACTCTGTCCGGGATCCAGCCACCCCACGGCACGCCGAAGGCGTGGCGTGCCATGTAAAAGGGAAGGATTCCGCAGGCCAGCGACCGTTCGCTGCGGTTCCCCTAAGGATCATTATCGTGGTGGCTCTCCCGTATATCTGCATTGTCACCCGGTAGCACAAATCCTGTACTATAGGCACAGGCATCCAGGCACCGGGCGGGTCGTGAGACAGGGGTTGCAGCATCCATTGCTTCCTCCCCACCGAGACCCCGTGGCCTCTCGGCAGTGCAATGGATCTCGGACATGCTGCGGGGGCTGTCCCCCATGCGTTAGCCCGCCGGTGTTTTCAAAGAAAATTACTGGCGGTTTACACACTACGCCGCTTTGAGGCCCATGGGTACAGTAGTGTTGTGTTAGCACCAGATTTGTATGCTAAAAAAAATGTAATGTACCAATGCACACTGTCTACTCTGGTAGTTTAATTAATGCGTGGGTTGGCGGCATGAGTAGCTAGATGTAAGAAATGGTATTGTTTTGTAACTTCCTAGGTACCCTGTGGATGAACTGGACCCTAATCGGGGCCACAGTGGTCTGCATCCCCATGATCATCGTCTTGAAGAGCAGGTTCAACAGGCTGGAGGTGGATGAAGGCATCGAGCCGAAGGTTTACACGGATCAGGAAGTGGATGTGGACCAGGAAGTGGATGTGCAGCCCAATGCCACAATACAAGCCTAGCTCAACTGCAGCCCAACGCTATCACAATACAAGCCTAGCTGAACTGCAGCCCAACGCCCATGTTACAAGCCTAGCTCAACCTGTCGATCAAGTGCCCCAAGAGCAACAGTTTATATTGGCGTTAAGTATTTGTCTAACAACTGTTATAAAAACAAAATGACATTTGCTCAGGTCAATGTGTTTTAAGAAACTCTTTTTCATTTATATACATTGTTTTTTAATTGATTGTCAGTGATTGATTGTCAGTGGGGGATATTTAATGGTATGTAGTGATTATTTTATAGTGCAACATTAATTCAGTTATTTTTTGTACCGCCAGTGTGGCTGTGTGTTTTTTTTATACATATTCTACACATTTTGGATTTGCAATATTTTGTTGATAATATCTACTGCATTACTATAGTTTAGTGCAGGGGTCGGCAACCTACGGCACATTGCCACATTCAATGGAACGGGAAAGGCACCCAAAAAAGGCAATTCATGTCTTTTCTACAAGACATTGAGTGCTGGACACATTTTTGGCTGTTGGCACGCTAAATGGATTAGAAATCCTACTTTGGCACACTGGTTGCCGATCCCTTGTTTAGTGTATTTAATGGTTTTGATGTTATTTTTCTTGTTTCAAGGATTGAGTCGAGTTACAAAATGCTGCTCAATTTGTTTGCCGCTAAAAGTTGTATATATAATTTTAAGATTGTTTTAGGGCTGATCGATAGGGCAGGTCAAGTGTATTTTAATAATGGCTAATGTGGCAATTTATATGGGCAGCTTTGTGCGCATTTTGTCTCATTTCCTCATTTCCTTGCAATGGGTAATTTATTAAGTCATGTGTTCTTGTTGGCTATAGGCAGCACCCAAAATCAGATGTCCTCCCCACCATTTAATTCCTCGTACTAGGTTTTTTTGTTTTATGAATACCACCAGCTCACATACAAGATACATAAAAGAGACAGCCCTTCTGCTAAAGTTTTCCTTACAAATCCCTTTATCATTTTGGTGTTGACCCCACTTGGCCAACAAACCTCCAACCAGTCAAGTTCAGGAAACAAGTAAACAATTTTCTTAATCAAAAGAGGAGTATCGAGCTCATGCGTTTTTGCTGCTGATTTAGTGATGTGCCAGTTAAAACCAGAACCTTTTTAAAAAAAACAACCCTCTCTTGACTGGTTTGTTTTTACTATTATTTAAAAGACAAAACGAAACAACTGATGTAATTCCTTTCTTTGAACATACAGGGGAAACAACTGATGTAATTCCTTTCTTTGAACATACAGGGGTAACAACTGATGTAATTCCTTTCTTTGAACATACAGGGGAAACAACTGAAGTGTTTTCCTCTTTCAGCATCCATTCTTGAAATTATATCACAATAAATGGGGAACAGTATTGGCTAAAAAAAAGTTTTCGAAACAAACAGGCTCTGACTATCTGATTTTTTATATTTTTTTTATGTATTTCTCTAGTTTTATAAATGATTATTTATGATTTGTAAACATGGTTACAGAATTAAATCTTCTCACTCGAAGCATGCCCAGTTGAAACACTAACAAAGATTAACACTGTGTCAATATAGAAATTTCTCTTAGGGCTTTACTTACTTGATGTCATATTGCTGGGTCTGCAATATGTCCTCAAGAGCCATTTGACCCACATTCTGTGTGACCCACATTCTGTGTGACCCACATTGGGCCATGTTGACCTACTTTTGTCTCACACAATGTACATAAAAGCGAAATCATGGAAATGCTGTTAAAAGCATCATGTATCAATATGTATGTCTTTCCCCATGTTTACTTTGTTCTTTATTTATCTTTGTTTACCGATCTCAATTAAATTAGTAAACAAAATAAGAATGCACACTTGAGCATTCAGCCAAGCCTCCCCAGAGCTCACCATGGCTTATTGTTAAGAGACTTTGTAAGTTCAATCCTATGCTGTTATTTAAACTTTGTAATGATTGTTATTGTTTATTCAAACTATGTACTATTAATTCTAATCTTGCTGAACTATGCTAAACAATGGTCACATTTTTATAACCACATAATTCATTGCTGCCAACAAATTGTTGTACAAAGGGAGACAACACGTTTCACAGTCTTTCAGTAAAATTATTTTTTTATAAACTAAACTGTTTATACTTTACATGTAAGTAATAAAGACCATTTACCTAAACTGTTTATACTTTACTTATAAGTAACAAAGGCCCATTACCAAAACTGTTTATACTTTACTTGTAATCAGTGCTTTTTTTGTAAAAAAAAATAGGTGCCGGTACTCAGTCAGTGATGGATCGCCTAACTTTTAAAGCAGTTTCGCATTTTATATTTTAATTCTTATTGCGCGCAATTTTACATAATTCAATTTTAACAAATTAATAATATAATAAATTAATAATAAAAGTTAAAATACAAGAAAAGTAATCATTTTTTCCCCACATTGATAAAGGTGCCGGTACACCGTACCGGTGCGTATCGTCACATAAAAAGCACTGCTTGTAAGTAATAAAGGCCTATAACCTAAACTGTTTATACTTTACTTGTAAGTAATAAAGGCCCATAACCTAAACTGTTTATACTTGACTCGTAAGTAATAAAGGCCCATAACCTAAACTGTTTATACTTGACTCGTAAGTAATAAAGGCCCATAACCTAAACTGTTTATACTTGACTCGTAAGTAATAAAGGCCCATAACCTAAACTGTTTATACTTTAGTTGTAAGAAATAAAGGCCCATAACCTAAACTGTTTATACTTTACTTGTAAGTAATAAAGGCCTATAACCTAAACTGTTTATACTTTACTTGTAAGTAATAAAGGCCCATAACCTAGACTGTTTATACTTTACTTGTAAGTAATAACGGCCAATATAACCTAAACTGTTTATACTTTACATGTAAGTAATAACGGCCAATATAACCTGTTTATACTTTACTTGTAAGTAATAACGGCCAACATAACCTGTTTATACTTTACATGTAAGTAATAACGGCCAATATAACCTGTTTATACTTTACATGTAAATAATAATGGCCTATATAACCTTTTTATACTTTACTTGTAAGTAATAATGGCCTATATAACCTGTTTATACTTTACATGTAAGTAATAATGGCCTATATAACCTGTTTATACTTTACTTGTAAGAAATAACGGCCAAGATAACCTGTTTATAATTACATGTAAGTAATAACGGCTAATATAACCTGTTTCATGTCTTGTTTATGAGTCTATGTAAAGTATGTTATTGCATTATACATTTTTAAATGTGTTCATCTATTATTATTTTCTATTGCTAGTTGTTCAGAAGAAAATGTGATATCCTTTATGTTTTTTCTTTTTGTTCAGTGGTATGGACACTGTGGACATTGGCATATGTGTGTGCATATGTGTTGTTTTTTTCATTTTCTTTTAATGATTTATACACATATATATATATATAATATATAATATATTCTGTACAATCTGACTGTTAACCGTTTCTTTTTGTTTGCATGTAAATTAAAAATTTTGTTTTAAAGAGCACTAAGCATGCACAGTGAGCTTGGCTTGCGATCTGAAGGGTCTGTGTTCGAATCCCGGAGGAGGCTAGGATTTTGTCCCTGGGTTTGAAGGTCTCCCAGAGTCTAACCAGCTCAGATGGACCTGCTGGCCGAAAAATTCCCCCCTAGTAATACCATGGCCACAGAAACTGGTCAACGCTGCTTCACCGGCCTTATGGATCAGTTTGGTCTGAAGGGTACTTTTTTTTTTTTTTTTTGCAATAATATAGAAAGATGTGTTATATAAAGAATCATTATTGTTATTATACGGTCAGTGGCCGGTACATTGGCCATGATATAGACATTCCTCCTTAGCATGCACTTCCCCAGTACTACTGTGATCTCATTCTTATTCTTCTTTATCATGCTCAACCGTTTTGCGCTGTTTCTTGGATATATGAGTTGAAGTCTATTGTTGGTTTTATTCCTGGGCTTATAAAAAATTACTTTCTGTCTTTTGTTCTGGTCATTCAGAGTTGTTGTTGCTGTTGTTTTTTTATGATTGAATGAGTATAATCAAGCTGCAGTAATCAGATATTTTGAAGACTAAACTAGTACCAGTGTAAAAAAACAAACAAATACCAACAATCAAACCAGATTTGTTATCTTATATTTTGTTAATTCAGTATTTGGAAAAAAAACAATGTTTTATTATTTGTTCAACTAGCCATAAAACTGTGTATGCCTCTTTTTTTCTTTCGGGTGATATATTTAAAAAAAAAAAGAAGCTCCTAAGTTTGTTTTGTGGGATGATAAGCAAAACTTTTGTTTTTTCAGTTAATGTTTATGAACATGGTTGAGTTATAATGTTTTGTTTCAATCGCAATAATAAAACAGCAAACAATACTTGTGATAAATGTCCAAAATTGAATAATAATTTGGTGACTCGTCAATTTTCTCAAAATGCACTTTACAATAATTTACATCGTTTAAAAGCTCATTACTTTTTATTTTGCTGCAATAAATTCATTCCTGTTAGTTCTGAGTTTAATTATTATCTATGAGCATTAAGGGAAGTAATTTGCTATGCAAGTTATCTATGTGGTGTGAAAGGAAGAGTTGTTAACCCTTTTTTTTTTAAAGTAAGATCAAATTAGCTAGGGAATTCTTCATCCCTGTTTTTATTGGTTGGTTGAATGGCCAATCAAAATCTCACTATTTCAGTGACCAAATGCACCATGGTCTGCAGGACACAGCTTGCTTGTTGTCCATCAGATCAGTCTCACCTCAGGTCACAGTCTGATTCAATTTGAAGGGCATGAAGGGACAGCCCTAGAAAACATAACATTCATGAACATAACAAACATAACATTCTGCTTACTCAGGAGGTCTTAGCATGGCCTGTCACTCTTGCCATTCTTCATGTTTTAAGAAAAAATTTTTGCTCTTGTTTTTGCTCATGTAATATAGATCACTACTTGGCTTAGGGTGGAGGGGTAGTTAATAAATATACTTTTTAAAAATTGTGATCTTTTATTAAAAAAATGTTGTTTTCAATAATTACAACTACATACTCAAATAAGCATGGGGTCCGGTGGCTGAGTGGCAGTGCATTCAACTGACATACTGAAGGTCCTCGGTTCAAATCCTGGTGAAGACTTGGGTTTGTTCCCTGGACTGGAGAGTGTCCCTGAGTTTACCCAGCTCTGATGGGTACCTGAATTATAGCTGGGGTAAAGTAAAGGCAGCTGGGCATAGTGCTGGCCACGCAATCCCACAGAAACAGGTGAATGCTGCTTCACCGGTCCTTCTATCAATTTGGTCCAACGGGTACTTTACTGTTACTTAAAAAAGCATACTCACCATACTAAATTTAATTTTAAAAAATTTATATGAATGTACTTTTTGAACTTTGGTAGCAGATGTAGAAGGTAAATATTGTTGGTAATTTAATAAGTCCTGTTTGTAATAATGATCATTAATGCTATTAGATAGGTTGCGCCTGGCCCATTTTGGAAGAATAATATTTATTTTTGTTTTTAGTAAGGCATTATGTAAGAGTAGTGTTCAAATGTCAACAATAATTCCATACAAAATTTTGACTTGGAGCCCTATTACAACTGAATAGTGTTTAAAAGATAACGATAATTTATTGTAATACTTTAGACTTTGACCTTATTACAACTGAGAATGTCCTATTTTTTTACATATATAGTACTAAATCTTTGCTCAGTCGGCTTTTTATCTTATTGTGTTCCACGTCTAAAAGAACAAATCAATGTCACCTCAAAATAATTTCACAGAGTTTGTACCATATAAAATTTTGAAAAAACTTTTGCTGATAAATTATATTTGTTCTTGTTGATTATATCAGTGTAGCCTATGTCACTTTTAACAAATATGATATTAGTGCACTTTTTCTATTGTGATATTATAATTGCACTTGCTCTGCTACTTAAAACAATTTCTAAAAAAAAAAAATTCAATAAAATGAAACCTATTAAACTTAATCGTTTGTCTGTCTAATTATTTTTTAATTGTAACAAAATTCATTCTATTGATTTAAAAAAAAAATGAAATAATGATGCTAAGCAGTGGTCAGCAACCTTCTGACAGTAGTGTGCCAAAGTAGGATTTCTAATTCATTCAGCGTGCCAACAGCCATAAAAGTCAACCTGAGCCACCAATCAATTTCTTGTAGAAGAGACTTGAATTGAGTTTTTTTGTGGGTCTTCTGCGTACCATTAAAAAATGATTCGGCATGCCAAGTTTGGCGCGCAAGGCCATAGGCTGCCTACCCCTGATGCAGAGGACAAGAAAATTCTTGTTCAAACAAAATGATGATATTGGGTCAAAGAGTAAAATCTGATATAAAATGTTCCATGCCTTGAACACTGGACATTTAGTTACGATGATCCATGCTGAAAACGGCAATCCTTCTAATAAAAAGACTGGCATAACATCAGATGGTTTGATTTTAGCTACAAAACTCCTGAAGAAGTTAATTATAATTAAGGTCTATCCAAAAATTGCCTCAGACATTAGCCTCAGCAGAATATTTTATTTATGGTACTATTTCTCATTGCAACTGATAGTGGATTACTCACAGTTATAATTTTTTTAATGCATTAAATTAAAAACGTTTTAATACATAAAGAGGACTTAATTTAATTTTGCCAAAAGCCCAATTACTGCTATTGTTGTGATTATTCAATGGGACATTGTGGGGGAGATGGGAGGGACACTTATCTTGAGAATAAACTTTGAATATGGTAGCGAGATTATGTAACTCTAGAGCTGTCACCACTGTAACTGGTTTGAACCCTGATTTGGCCAATAGTATGACAATACCTAGTACGTCCTTGAAGCATTCTGCTGTACCACAATAAAATCTGCAGGACTTATTATTTATACCAGTGTCTGGATGATTCCCTTGTACATTCATCATGTACTGCATTTACTTGACATTAGTTTGCGTAAAATAAAAGCAACTATAGGCATTGTGCTGGTTACACAAACCACTAGACGCAAATATCAACCAAAACTGATTAATAGCTGCATTACTAACACCATGGACTAACTAGGTCTAAAAAACATGGCAATGGAAACAACTTTCATGATCCCAAACACACATTTTCTAATCAAAGAAAAATCAAGATTATCTTTTAACAAGTATAGGCCTAATTGCCCTAATTTACTGGTTTTAAAAGTCAAACATGGCAATGGAAACAACTTTCATGTTCCCAAACACACATTTTCTAATCAAAGAAAAATCAAGATTATCTTTTAACAAGTAGGCCTATAGGCCTAATTGCCCTAATTTAAAAGTCAAAGTTCAACTCAGAATTGCTTTTTCTGTCCAAACATAGTGTGCCAATGGGCTTTTAAAAATATGTATGGATAAACAACATTCTGTGTCGAAATTAATATCCTTGTTAGTTGTAGTGCATTAATTCCAGATCCAGATTTAGTTTTTAGTTGTTATTTTATTCATGGAAAACTTAAAATTAAATTCAAATGCAGTGTAATTTTTAATCGTCTTTCTTAAAGTCTTTGTAAGTATATAGATTTCACATTAAAGGCTTACTCAAAAAGTTGTGAATATATTTCATTTTTCTTTTGGCTAGCAGACTATACGAATACTTACAAAATATATATGTTAGTGAGTTTTCAACAAGGAAGGTTTATTTACTAATTATCCCCCTTACCATTCACTTCTAACAGTGGTATAGGCCAGTGACATTTTGTATGAAAACATTCGTGTCCTGTTATTTTTAAGACCTCACAGATGTGATCCATTTCTTTATTATTGGATTATAATCGCTCAATTATTTGAAAATATAACTCCTTTTCAATACAAGTAAGTGGTTAAATCGCCCCAACAATGACACAATAATTTGACTAAACGTAGTAAAGGCTAAGGCCTTCTTTGATCTTTGTGGGCGTGTGAGTGTGTCACAAAATAAAAATACAAAAAAATAGATAACAGTTTTTGAAAAAAGTGTGTGGTTTTTTTATTACTAACATTTTATTTGTTCCAGTTCCATTTTTATTAGTTTACTTAACTACCACTATTAAACTGTAGGCCTACTATAATTAGAAGAAATACATACTATAAATAAAGCTTAAAAATAGCGCAAACAAAACTAGTGTAAATTACTAATGACTAATGAATTTCTTTAAATTACACTATTACTATTTATAAGTCTAGGTCTAGGCTATATTTAGGCTATGTCATGTTAGTCATGTGACAGTTATGTCTAATCCAGGTGTTCTGTTTATTTTTTTTTAATTAACAATAATATGCCATGCATGTCCCCTATCGTTGTGTATGAGTAGGCTATGTCAAGTAGGCCTATGTAAGTCAGAGTATAAATAAAAGTATTGGCCTACGTCATACAACTATACAGTTATAATAGGCTATGCTAAAATCAACTTGAAGTAGGGCCTAACATGACCATGATGTAACTTTGACTTTGATGATGCTATTTTCCTTCTATTTCAATTGAATTTGAATTGAACCATTCTATTCTTCTAAAGACTTTCTATAAGCTAATTATAAGATGCTTGCTTTGACCTATATTTCTGCTTTTTGATAACATGAAACACTCTGTTTTGGAATTTCCTATCACACTTTGTCCTCTAGGATTACGGTCTAGTAATTCAATTCGCTATGATCTTCTCATTGGAAAATTAAGATTAAAATCGAAAGTTGCATGCAGCGGAAGTTTTTAGGGAAGCCTAGGAGTCATTTAGGAAAGCGTTATTGGCTGAGCACGGAAAAAAGCAACACTAAAAGCTCTAGAAATTGAGCAAATGGTCCATCTTATTATAGTCTTTGATTCTTCCAAGTCCAAGTGGTATCCAGGCATGCAATTGGCTGCCTAGGCCTAAACTCTAAATAAGATACAAAAGCCACAGGACAGCATTGGAAGATATTATATATAGATAAATCCGCTGAAAAAGTAAGCCTACGTCCAGCATATGGGGCACGGTGGTGTACCAAAGGTCCTGTTGAAGGCTAGGATTTATTCCCCGGACTTGAGGGTGTCTTTGAGCCTACCCAGCACTGATGGGTACCTGACATTAGTTGGGGTAAAGTAAAGGTGGCTGGGCATTGTACTGGTCACAAAATCCCCCTAGTATGCAGTGGTCACAGAAACTGGTGAATGCTGCTTCACCAACCCCATGATCAATTTGGTCGGATGGGTACCTACTTTACTTACCACATCCAGCATCAAAAGACATTCCTTCACCTGGAGCTCCATGGCCCGAGGCTATGATACCTACCAACCAAAGTAATACTTGAGAATCGAACTGGACGCAGAAATCAGGATTCTGGAAAAAAAAATAGATAAAAAACTAGGGACAAGTGGAGTAGTGCCCATCTCAGGGGAGTTACAGAAAAACCTTGTTGAATGATTGTTTGGTAGACCTAGCTTGTTTTAGGCAGGGTAACATAAAACAAAAATGATGATGGTTGTGCACAGTTGCATGACAAAAAAATTTTTTTTCATTTATTGTGAAAGACAATCTGGAAAGTGTGTTAAAGTTTGTATTTTATATGTAATTATAATATTAATATAACATAGTGGCAGTAGTATCATTCAATGTCCAGATACAAATATTGTCTCTCTTTATATTTTTAGTCAAAATGAAATTAAAATAAAAGGTTTTAAAAAATACTGAATAAGACTAGCATATATATATATATATATATATATATATTTGGGTTATTTTCAGGCTCCGAGTATTGAAATATCTATACTAATACTTTTTGTCTGTGAATTTCTTTGATTGCTTTGTCCTCCTTTGTATTGTAAAACAGAAAGATCTTAATTAACTTTCTATTTCGATGTTACACATGCTCTGAGCTTACACTTTGTTTGTTGGCAGCGCTATACAAATATAATTATATTTTTATTCCGAAATACAGAGAACAGTGCTAGTAAAATATCTTTTGACAATGCCACATTTTTAAACATCTGTATAAAATGTAAAAAACAACATCTGCTTAAACTATTGTTGACCTGATCTTGTAAGTAGGAATAGCCCACGGAGAGTAATGAAGGATTGGGATGATCTCCATGGGCCTCAAAGCTGGCTAAGTGTGTAAACCACTGATAGGCTCCCGTTAGAAACAGAGTACACCAGTGGGCGAACACATGGAGGGATCACTGTAAAGTGTCTACCAAACTTTTTGTAGTGTTAAAGAATAGAGCTAAGATGACTTGACCCATGCTCACATCTTATCTTATCTTTTATATTACTGACGCTCCTTCTATAAAGAATATTATTGCATCCTATGCTCATCAGTGGTCCAAGTCTAGTCTTGCATTTTTATTAATGTTTTAAATGATGTTAAGTTACTGGTTTTCCTGGTTTGTTCAGGCAACCCATTCCATGCCCGAATGCCTCTCAGGAAGAAAGAGTACTTTTATATGCATTTGTTCTTGCATAAAAGAGATATAAGGAAAGTGTTTTTGCCCTTTTATGTTTATCTGTAAAGACTTAAAAGAGCTTAATCACTAGTCCAGTTTTTTTAAAAAAGGCTTTCAATTTGGTGTTATTTCAGTTCAGGGTTTCACTTCTTATGAATGGCATAAAACAAGGATGCACACTTGCTCCCAAACTTTTCATCACGGTTTTCTCTGATATACCTAAATAAAAAGTAACTTTAATTGATGCAAGGGGAGTTTGCACTAGTTACCATACTGATAAGGTACTTTTCAATAAGGTTTTTAGAAAAGCAAACTGTTTTTTAAGACCTCCTGCTCATCGATGACAGTGCCCTCAATACAGAATGCATGAACTAATTCACAAAAGTGATAACTTGTAGTCTTGTAGCCTCGACCTAAAGTAAAATGAATACTTGTTCTGCGTCATCAGGAGACAGATACCAGAAATCACATTAATTAAAAAGGGCCAACAAAGGGCAAGTTTACTGTCACATAAAGCGATAATACCAATACAGCTGTACTTGAGCCAAACATAACATATAAATATCTGGTATACCAATACAGCTGTCCTTGAGCCAAACATAACATATAAATATCTGGTATACCAATACAGCTGTACTTGAGCCAAACATAACATATAAATTTCTGGTAATACCAATACAGCTGTACTTGAGCCAAACATAACATATAAATATCTGGTATACCAATACAGCTGTACTTGAGCCAAACATAACATATAAATATCTGGTAATACCAATACAGCTGTACTTGAGCCAAACATAAGATATAAATATCTGGTATACCAATACAGCTGTACTTGAGCCAAACATAACATATAAATATCTGGTAATACCAATACAGCTGTACTTGAGCCAAACATAACATATAAATATCTGGTAATACCAATACAGCTGTACTTGAGCCAAACATAACATATAAATATCTGGTATACCAATACAGCTGTACTTGAGCCAAACATAACATATAAATATCTGGTAATACCAATACAGCTTTATTTGAGCCAAGCATAACATATAAATATCTGGTAATACCAATACAGCTGTACTTGAGCCAAACACAACATATAAATATCTGGTAATACCAATACAGCTGTACTTGAGCCAAACATAACATATAAATATCTGGTATACCAATACAGCTGTACTTGAGCCAAACATAACATATAAATATCTGGTATACCAATACAGCTGTACTTGAGCCAAACATAACATATAAATATCTGGTATACCAATACAGCTGTACTTGAGCCAAACATAACATATAAATATCTGGTATACCAATACAGCTGTACTTGAGCCAAACATAACATATAAATATCTGGTAATACCAATACAGCTGTACTTGAGCCAAACATAACATATAAATATCTGGTAATACCAATACAGCTGTACTTGAGCCAAACATAACATATAAATATCTGGTAATACCAATACAGCTGTACTTGAGCCAAACATAACATATAAATATCTGGTATACCAATACAGCTGTACTTGAGCCAAACATAACATAAAAATATCTGGTATAAATCTAGGCAAGTGAAAAGTGCAGGTCACCACCCCCTTTTAATTAGTAATAGTAATATAAATATTTGAAATACTAGTTTATCATTATCTAACAGGTGTAGAGATAAGATAAAAAAATGTACAGGTAAAAACTGTGACCCATATTAATCCATGGGCCTACTTTCAGTTTTAACTAGTTGTTTTTTTTTAACCTTTCTTTCTTTCAGGGGCTTTAAATCAGTTCACTTTTCTCTTTGTTTAAAAATGGAGTTTTAAGCACTATTTGTTTACCTCCCTTTGTCACCTCTCATTTGCCTGCCGTCGTGAGAGATGGAAGATGAGGATGTTATCAAACAGCCCCTGCTCTCAGCGACAAACTACCATGGCAGCTATGGCACAGAAAGCAACAGTGCGTCTTCTGACATCATCATCATCACCAAGTCAAAAGGTCAGTTTATCAATCACATCTTTATTGCACTGTTTGGTAACAGGGCGTATATTTTGCACTCAGCTGACACCTGATCGGAATAAACCCAACAGACCCATCCCAAACTGCAGACATTGTCGACACCCACAGGAAACGGTAGATCACATCCTATAATTGGAATGCTCCAAGGTAATCAATGTCAGTCATACATATTAACGTAACGTCAACTAACCATCACCAAAACACTATATAACAACACATTAAAAAAACTTATCCCAGTGTTCACCAGTTTCCGTGGACATGGCATGCCAGGGGATTGTGTGTCCAGCACAATGCCCAGCCTCTTTTAATTTACCCCATCAGAGCTGGGTAGACTCATAGACACCCTCCAGACCCGAGAACAAATCCTAGCCTTTACCTTGATTTGAACCCAGGACCTTTGGTGCACCAGCCGAACGCGCTGCAGCTCAGCCACTGCGCTCCCCATAAAAACACATAACAGCTAAAAAAAATATACATACATTTGTTTGCCTGGCATTGACTGTAAGAGAGACAACAGCTGGGTAGCCATGTGCAACAGACAGATTTGTTAAACATATACTAAATTTACTTCCTTGAAATGATTCTTTTCATTGATAACTCAACTAAGGAAACTTTTGTGATTCATTTAGAAACTTGATAACAAACCAGCCAAATGAATCATTGATCTTGCTAAATAAGTGTCCCATTTACCATAGATATAAAGAGCCAATTAGGTAGCATTCACCAATTTCTTTGCCCGTGTTTAAAAAAAAAAGGGGATTGTGTGGCCAGAACAATGTCCACCAATCTTCACTCTCTCATCCTAATGTTAGTCAATAGCAGAGTTCACCAGTTTCCATGGCTGTGACATGCACTGAGATTGTGTGAACAGCACAATGCCCAGCTAGAGACTCAGGGATGTATCACCACTTGACAGACCCCCCGCCCCCACACCCAGTGTTATTTAGCTGAATATTCGTGACGGATTAGTAATTAGTTACATGGATGATTATCTTACAAGTTTTACAGACGTTCCTTCTAGATTGAAGATTATTACGTCCACTAGGCCCAAAACTCCTGCAGAGTGGCAGGGATCAGTTCGGCGACAGGGATAGAACCCGCGACGTGTTGGTTGATAGTCCGGTGAACTAACCTCAGGACCAGCCAGCCTCACTCCATCAATTTCTTTTTGTTTCTAACAGAAATGTCTTAGAGTTTTTTGCTAGACCACTGGCTGTGAAAAAGACACTAACCTTACCACTTACAACATGATAATATAACTTAACCCAGATGACTAACTATTAAATAACTTTGTTTTCTCTACAGATAAACTTTTGCCAAAGGAACAGGAAACCACATTAAAGGTGGGTAGACCAAAAAAAAAAGAATATATATTTTTTAATGTTTCATCTGTTAAACCAAATTAAACTTGAAGCTAACAAATAAATATTATTGAAGAAAATCAAATAAATAATACTAATAGTAAGCAAAGCATTTGACATTACAGCCAACCCGAAATTTAATAAAAGAATTTAAATGGCTCTTGTTTGTTATGTTTGTTTTAAAACATATTTTATTCTACTTTTTTTCTATATTATTATATAAGTCTTGAAATATAATCTATCCTAGAAATAATTACAATTATGCTTATTTTGTTCCTGACTGAAAAGTTTCAGTCTTCTATTGAGCAAAAGTTCAAATTTTTGTTTTATTTCTTTTTTTTCTGTCTCAATTTTTCTTTGTGATTTTGTCATTGTCTTCACTTCTTTCTTGTGATTAGAATAAACAACATAATTTTAAGAGAAATTCTAAATATCAGCTAACATCGCATCAAAAAACTTCTTTAAGGTCATTACTAATTTAAGACTAAACATAAAAGAAATATTTTGAAATATTTAGTTTCAGTATTTTAGTTTCTGAAAAAATGACTCATTAAGAATGATTTTCTTTTAAATTTAATAATCTTTTGTCTTCAAAGTGCTGGTGAAATCTGTAGCTTGAGTTGTTGAACTTTTTATTAATTTAACAGACGCT
The DNA here is from genome assembly GCA_949126835.1 of Anisus vortex. Lineage (NCBI taxonomy): Eukaryota > Metazoa > Mollusca > Gastropoda > Planorbidae > Anisus > Anisus vortex. Next base: position 3,243,096 of record OX421500.1, on the reverse strand, counting down.
GCTAAAAAATGCTACTCAGCACATCATCCAGTTTTATGTCTCCCCCCCCCCCCACCCCTACACCTCCTCCCCAGGTTTATAAACGGAGATGGTATGTGCTGCTGATGTTCAGTCTCTACTGCTTCACCCAGAATGCCGTCTGGAACACTTGGGGGCCCATCTCTTCCAGCAGCAAGGAGGCCTTCTCCTGGAGTGACAGCACCATTGCCTGGCTAAACAACTGGGGCCCCATAGCCTACGTGCTGTGTGGGGTGTTTTTTCCCTGGCTGCTGCAGGTCAAAGGTTAAGATACTTACTTTTAACATTATATTTATATTGTATCTGCTATAAAAAAAAATTCTATATCGGTTTAATAATAAATGTTTGAAGCCATGAATCAAAAGGAAGGGGAGATAATTATTTTATTGTTTTTTTTTAAACACTTATCATACCTGTAGACGGAGATATATTTAGTAACACTGATTTAGAGGGAGCTAGCTGAAATTAGTTAACAGATGATTATATGTGTTTTTCTTATGTGCCTGCATATATTTACTCTGTATTTATACACAACATGTTCGCACAATGTTGTGCCAATCACAGATACAAACATTTTTTTCAATGTGCAGGTCGCTATGGGTTACAACTTTTCTTAAAAAAAAGATATAACTCTTGTGGAGTCGTAATTACTTTGTATTTTGTTTTCTCTTATTATAGAATAATACATTTTATAAACAAGTTCAAAAGGAACTATTTTCATTTTACAAAAATTCATTTTTTTTGCCATAGTACGGCTATTAAAGATAATATTTTATATAAGGGAAAAGGAAATTTAATGCAATGACCCTTTCTATGGTATATATAACATGGGAGGGCCTGCTTTTGGTCAATGGAATCTTTATCTCCATTGTATGATATATTATCAAGAGCCACACCATAATTACATACAGAGAGGCAGGCTGGTCCAGCGGTTAGATCACCGGACTTTCAATCCCCACGTGAAGGGTTCTATCCCTTCCGCTGACTGATCCCTGCCGTCCTGCAGGATTTTTGGGCCTAGTGGACGTAATAATGTTCTATCTAGAAGGAACGTCTGTAAAACGTATAAGAATACAGTACTAGATTCATGTGTATCATATTGTATGATGCCGATCTGTCAAGCTCTGCTCTTAGGTATTGGTTAGCTTAATTCTAGTGAAATACATTCCGTTCATTTACGTCAATCAATAAGATGAAACCATCGTATCACAAATTGAAAATCGGGTTTATTAAATCTAAATATCTTTTCATAACCCTCATTTTACTTTACAATGATAATTGAATGAAATATGATATAAAAATATATAGAATATTTAATGTATAAATTAAAGACTAATTAGAGGTATATTAAAATTGAACAATTCAAAGTTTAACAGCCACTATTACACTGAGCGATATATGGAGTGCTCAATCATTTAAATTGTAGGAGAAAATGCTGACTTTTATATATAGATATGTAAACCGAACCCCCTTAAGATGGCCGATTTGACCATTTGACCCGGAAATACATAAAATTAAATATGTACTTTATGATATAGTTTTGAAATCTTTAAAAATTAATCATTACCGTAATATAGAAATTATTATTTTTAAGCAAATTATATCACTGAGCTATCCAAATTAAATTCAAATTTAATAATTTCTGTAAAAGAAATGCTAGAGTATATTCATGAAAAGTTTGTTTGGCATAAAAGATTTTCATCAAATTTCATTGACCCATTTCCAGAAAGTGTATGTATTTCCATGTCAAAAAGGCCATCTTAAGAGGGTTCACATATCTTTAATATAAAAGTCTGCATCTTCTTTTCATGTTCATGCTTTATTTAAAGTGATTAAGCACCCCATATATATATATATATATATATCGCTCAATGTTCTATTACTCTGTTGTTTTTCAGTCACTTTGTGAAACCATTTATGTAATACATTTTTTTTACATAGGACTGCGTTGGTCTGTGGTACCCAGTATGTTCTGTGTATTTCTTGGCACAGCCTTCAGGGTCATCACCTCTGAGAAAGAGACAGCCACTGTGTAAGTTGACAACCTACTCCTTATGTTCTTTGTTCCAGTTCACACATCATGGCAGTAATTGGTGCTTGTTTTTTCATTATGTTTGATTTCTCAACTAGCAGAAAATACATTTGTTATACCTATTCAACTTATACAAGCTAAATTACCCGGTGTTGTCCGGGGAAAAAATATAGGCCACCTACAGCTACAGATAAGAATGTTATAATAAACAATGAACAGAAAGCTGTAATAATTTTTTAAAATATTTAAATATTAATTATTTTTGAAAGCATTTAAGCAAGAAATTTAAAATAAATATTGCAATGGGGTTAAAAATAGACATGTCTCTTTATTTCTTTTAAAGTTAGGACTATCCCTGGCTGAAAGTCGATCCCCTGTCACCTGCATGTCTAAAATGTAATTATTAGATTTTACTTACTAAAAGAATTTTAGGAAAGCTTTAAGATGTGAAATTCTTTACAATCTTTAAAAAAAAAAAATATTAATGGAAATGTAAAAAAAAAGTTTTTCAGTGGGGAATAGAAACCAGGTCACCCGCATGGCAGTTCAAGGAGCTAAGCACTCAGCTAGGGAGAACACATGGAAAAAGCAAGATCGCAAAAGTAAAATAATATGAGGCAATAAGGTCAGGTGTCTTCCAATAAACCAATGGGAATTGGAATCTACACACACAGCCTACTTTATATATATAGATATTGCAGTCCTGCATTTTGCTTAGCGTTTTAAATGATGTTAAGTTACTGGTTTTCCTGGTTTTGTTCAAATGACCCATTCCATGCCCGGGTGTCACTCTACTGGAAGAAAGAGTACTTATATGCATTTGTTCTGGAATAAGGGATAAGACTACTCTTAGTAACTGCCTTCCCCTAGCCCCTAAATGTCAAAGTCAGTTATTATTGTTTTTGTAGGAGACTTACTTTTTTTCTTTATGGTCTTATTGAAATTGACTATAAGTTTACAGACATTCCTTTTAGATAGAAGATTATTACATCTTTGTCCCAAAACTCCTGCAGGGTGGTAAGGATCGGTAGTTGGAAAGGGTATGGCAGAGTTGTGCTAACTGCACGACAGACTGGTCAGTGGGACTTTTGGATATGATAGGATTTGATGATGACTCAGTATGCTTTATTTTAACAGGGTACATTTATAACTTTTCGGTTTCAGTAATGAAGGAAAAAGTATTCATTAACAATTGTGGCAGGGATACTTGGCCAGTATCCTTTTTTTTAAATATATTTGAGACCCACAAAATGCTATAAAAATGATATTTTAAGTTTACATCTATATAAATAAAATGATTTTTGTGGGAATTTAATTTGTATAGGACTGCATACTTTAAAAAATCTTATGCTTAAAATTTTTAGCATAATTTTTATTATATAAAAAAAAAGATATCTCCTTTTACTTTCATTTTTATTATGTTTAGACTCATTCACATTGGCCAATTTCTTAATGGAGTGGCTGGACCGATAGGGATGGGAGGAATGCCCACTCTCTCATCGATCTGGTTCCCCGCCAACGAGAGGATAATTGCCACTGCAGTTGGGACGGCCATCAGTGTTCTGGGCTCGGCACTACCGTTCGTTCTAGGTAAATATAAAGTATTTTATATGTGTTGTTGTTTTTTTTAGTTTTTCTTAAATGTTATTGTTGATTTAGAATTTCAGTGGTTAATTACTGGGATACAGTAAGGCGGGAAGGGGGGGGGGAGAATATAGAGCAAGATTATAGAACCTGAAGGCAGAAAGATATCTATAATTTGTGTAACTTACAGAAAACTAAAGACTGAAAAAGATAACGATATCTTATAAAAACAACTGGATAATTTTTTTTTTAAATGTGAATCTAAAAAAAAGGACTTGTGGCTGTTAAAAGAAAAATTTTATTTTTCACTCTGATATTGTTCAAACAGTTTTTTTCTTTATTGTTCTCACTTATAAAAAGGTCCATTCCTGGTGACTGATGGCCCACCGAACCTCAACACCACAACCACCCCTGCACCAACCACCACAGTGTAAGTACAGGTGAATATCCAGACAATGGAATTGTGGGTAATGTTGGTAGGCCTATAGAATTGTCAGTAATATTGGTATGCCTTTAGAATTGTGGGTAATATTGGTATGCCTATAGAATTGTGGGTAATGTTGGTAGGCCTTTAGAATTGTGGGTAATGTTGGTAGGCCTATTGGATTGTGGGTATTTGAATTGAATTTCTTCCTTTTTTTTAATTTGGCAAGGAATGCTACACGTTACAAGCACCTCTAAAATGCCTTGTTGCTATTTAAAAAAAACTCCATTAAAATTAAAATTACTTCCTCAAAGAACATTTGTGCAGTGTACGTTTCTTAGACGTTAATTGGCCTTCAGTTTTACTAGACAACCATTTTCACTCTTGTTATTTTATAACACAAACCTTATTAATTGCAAACACACAATTAGTGTTGGCTCTATCCTCATTCTAATTAATAAATAAAAAATGCATGGTCAGTTTGCTATTCCAAAATTATCTGGTTTGAAACCAGTACCAGATCTTATAAGTTTACAGACGTTCCTTCTAGATAGAAGATTATTACGCCCACTAGGCCCAGATACCGGACACTAGTTAGGGAAAAGTAAAAGGTGGGTGGGCTTTGTGTCAAACATGCAATCCCCTTGTAATTGGGTGAACACTGCGGCCTCCTTGAAAAAAATGCATTTTACATAATTACTTCTGAGCTAATTCTAATTGAACAAAATATAAGTCTATATAAAAACTTCTTGATAGTTGATTTGCTAACTCTTGTTCTTTTAAAATGATTAATCTCATTTCAGGCATACTGCAAGTCACATGATCTCATACACACTGGAACCAGCAAATGTCACAGGTAGAATGTTTTTATTATTAAATGTGTTATTCGCAAATGTGTCGAAACGTTGAAATGTCCTCAACAGAATCTTACTTCAAACAGTTGAACTAAATAACTACATAAATTTTACACAATTATTTTTTTTGTGTACCTAAATTTTCAAACATTCATTCCATTTTAATAAGCGTAGTTGTCAAGTAAATTATACGGTTTAAACCATTTAAGTCTAGTGTATTTTATTCATAGACTTTGAAAATGATAAATATTTGTACTTACAGATGCAAGGATCAGCCGAGAGAGAGATGAAATCATGAAGTATATGTATTACTGTAAGACTTTTAAAATTTTTCTACTTGTATTGCATAGAGTTGGTAGGATTTGGTCTTTATTGGAATTTGTTTAACCATTTCAGCTCTAAGCAGTTGCCAGCCTTCAGTTCCCCTACTCCTAAGCCAAGTTGCATATCTCTGTTTATTGAAAAAAAAATCAGAGAAAATATATAAAAAAATTCACTGTATAAAAAACAACTAACAGCTACTGAATTAAATTCTACATAAATAAAATATAAGTAATTCAAACTAGAAAAGGTGACAACATCACTTGTACTCTCTTCAGTCAGAGTTTAAAAAGGCTTATATAGGCATTAAAAATCTCATATTGCAATCAGAAACAAAACAACCTCAGACTGCATTGATTTGTGTGTATTTACATTTAGTTACCAATATATCTTTTTTTAAAGTGATTATTCCACTGTGGTATAATTTTCTTTCAACTTTGACTTTTTTTGAGAACGTGTGCCTCTGTTTTGAAATATGACAAGGTCATATTTCTTGAAATTGACAGTCCAACTACAATTTGTGATAGTTTTCAGATGCACGAAACTATTTGTTGGCTTTATCCTCTTCTAAATAGTTTCAAAGCTTCTTATTTTGTCCATAAATTTTTTATATATTTATAACCAAAAGTTAACCTAAAAGCCTGCAAGTGTTTATTTAACTTTGATCTCTATGTAAAACATTTGCTGTCTGTTTATCCATAAAGGTCTTTTTATATATGCATAACTGTTTCCTTTTTTTCATGATAATTATCTGGCCATATTTAACTTGTAGATGCCTTTCATTGTTTGTCGTTTTCCATCGCAGCGTGTGGTTTTGCCGGACTTATCTTTCTCATCATACTGATCTACTTCCCGGCCAAGCCTCCCCACCCTCCATGTCTGTCAGCCTCGGTGGAGAGGGACAGCTACTGGTCAGGCTTGTGGTCACTGAGAAGGTGAGGATACACGGACTAACTGTAAAGTAAACAGTAAAGTACCCATCTGACCAAATGGACCATAGGGCCGGTGAAGCAGCGTTCACCAGTTTCAGTGGCCGCGGCATACTAGGTGATTGTGTGGCCAGCATTATGAACAGTCACCTTTACTTTTCCCCGACTAAGGTCACTTACCGATCAGAGCTGGGTAGACTCAGGGACACCCTTCGGACCCGTGAAAAAAATCCTAGCCTTAACCAGGATTTGAACCCGGGACCTTTGATACGCCACTCGTACGTGCTGCCGTTCGGTCACCTTGCCCCATATGGACTAACAGTGTTGCCAAAGACAACTTTTTTTTTCGATTAAAATTGTTTGTTCTGTGGGCCTGAAAAGCGTCGCAGGAACATTGGAAGGGGTAAGCAAAGGTGATGCACCTGGGCAATACACTGAATGGACTTTTTGCATTAAAATAGAGAATTCATTGTATGCTTTACATTAAAGTTTTTTGTGCAAATATACTTTAATATACTACTTTTTAAAACACATAATTGCAAAAGAGCAAACAGCTCTGCAGACTGGCTAATTGAAGAAGAAGAAAACACATAATAATATTCTGATTGTGTTGTGATGTCTGATTTTAAATAACATAAAAAATAATTGGTTTGTAAAGCGCCTGTATTTTATCAGGGCACATATTCATAGGGTGAGTAAATTTTGTGAAATCGACAAAGCAGCGTAACATTTTTTAAAATTTAATTTATTTTAGTGCTTGGCCTGTAACCTCTATTGAGAGGTAAACAATGTTTGTTTGTTTGTTATTCAATTTCAAAAAAATTTTAACAATTTCAGCAAAAGATATTTTGTTCTGCTGTCAGTCATCTACGGAGTCTCCCTCGGGGTCATCAACTGCTGGGCTAGTGTCCTGAACGTCAATTTGAGCTCATTCTCCTTCACCAACGTGGACGAGGTGAGTGGGCGGGGCTCCGCTGCAGTGTTAGAGAAATTTGAATCATTCCAATGTTGTTGTTTCTTTCCAATCATTAAAATTATAATCACACAAATCAGGCAAAGTGAACATCTGAAAAGCTTTAATATTCTTTTGGCAATCAGACATATTGATACCTTGACATACGAGTGCACAAACTTACGAACCATCCCTTTGTCAATTTTATTAATTTAATTTGTGTATTTTGTGCATTTTTTTTTTTGGCCAAAATGATATACAGGCATATTGAGTTACTAGTTTAATCATAGAGCAAATTAAACGTGTATGTTAAGGTACCACACTGTAGTGTAATGTTCACCTGATCCTTGTCTTTGTCTTTTAGGACCAGGCTGGATGGATCGGGTTTTATGCAACTTTAGGCTCATTTGCTGGTTCACTGGTTATAGGCAGGTGAGCCACCCACTTTTTCAGTAAATTTGACAATTTTGTCATGTGACCATTTCATTAACAGAAATGTCCTTTAATGGTAACAGCGTGCACCTGCCACTCTGAACTGATCAGTGGCACCAGGTTAGCATAACTTCCTGTGATAACATTTCCTACTTAAACATAACTTCCTGTGATAACATTTCCTACTTAACCATAACTTCCTGTGATAACATTTCCTACTTAAACATAACTTCCTGTGATAACATTTCCTACTTAAACATAACTTCCTGTGATAACATTTCCTACTTAAACATAACTTCCTGTGATAACATTTCCTACTTAAACATAACTTCCTGTGATAACATTTCCTACTTAAACATAACTTCCTGTGATAACATTTCCTACTTAAACATAACTTCCTGTGATAACATTTCCTACTTAAACATAACTTTCTGTGATAACATTTCCTACTTAAACATAACTTCCTGTGATAACATTTCCTACTTAAACATAACTTCCTGTGATAACATTTCCTACTTAAACATAACTTCCTGTGATAACATTTCCTACTTAAACATAACTTTCCATGACAACTTTCTATTTTTCGATCACCTCATTAAGAATAAATCAGCTATTCAGAACGTATGTGGTTGCTAAGTAAAATATCTAGAGATAGTCAAATAGGACTCTTCAAGTTGCCGTCACCATTTTCCATGGCCACACCCTCCAGACCATGATCTGAACTCAGAAACTTTGGCTTTGGTTGGTCAGTCGAGCGTGCTTCCGGTACACCACTGTGTTCCACATTTTTTCTCTCAAACTGCATGATATAAATGTCTTGGCTGAATTGGGGAATACCTTCAAGATTACAACCTGACTCTTTATCAGATCAACTGTACACATTGACAGGTTTGCAATAGTCACATGCACTCCAGATACCAAAATGTTTAGTGCTATTCATTTTAGCCTGAAAAAAATATATTATGCTCTGTCCAAACAGAACACAGGTTTTTTTTTTTGCTTTTCAGAAAAACTAATTTAACTACAGCTTTGGTCATAGAGACATAAAAATGTACCTTTATGTTTACGATGTACTATAATAAAATGGATTATTCATAGTGAAAGAAGCAGGTTTATGTCTTTTGTTACCATTCACGCAACAATTTTGTCGTCAACAGGTTTGCCAGTTTGTTTGCCAGGCAGATGAAGCTGTTCATTCTCATCATGTTCATTCTGGGTGCCGGCTGCTTCACTGTGTTCGCCTTGGTCCTGGTGCAGGTCATACCCAGTTCATACGGTCAGTAATGTATGGGATATTACTATATTACTGATTTATTCCATAATTTCATTTTTACTGATTAATTAGATGATTTTCTAATTATTTATTAATTGGAGGATTTTCTATTTATTAATTTAACTAGAGGATTTTATATTTTATAATTAAAGGATTGCCTATTTTATAATTAATTAGTTGATTTTCTTTTAACTGAATAATTAGAGGATTGGCTCTGCACATTAGTCTGAAGATTAGTTTTATAGCCATCGACTGGGTCACATGACTAAAGAGTCTTAAAAGTCCAATATTATTTTTTAGAAGAACCAGAAAATGAGATAACTAAAAACATTGATAACAGATTATGAACTACGGCCTAGGATTAAAAAGAAAGAATACAGACCTAACATTTAAAAAATGTACCTTTTTTCGCTCTTGTTAGTTTCTCTTGTGTCGAGGCTTATATAATGTCTGTAATCCATTGACAGCCATATTGTATGCCACTGTCATCGGAGGTAACACGCTGGTGAACTCTGCCGTGCCGCTGATCTACGAGCTGGGTTGCGAGCTGGCCTACCCCACCAGCGAAGGCGCCGCCAACGGCTTCCTGACCTACCTGAACAACGTCGGGGGCCTGTTCTTTCTGCTTGTGTTCTTAATACCGAATGTCGGTAAGTGGCTCGGCTTTTTAGACAGAATTTAATGGACAAGCTTCGGTGCACTGCGGGGCTCAGAGGCTGAGTGGTGAAGGCTAGGATTTCTTTTCCGGGTCTGGATGGTGTCCCTGAGTCTACCCTTGCTCTGATGGAGAACTGACATTAGTTGGGAAAAAGTAACAGTAACTTGGCTTTCGGGCTGGCCAAATAATCCCCTAGTATGCCACAGAAACTGGCTAATGCTGCTTCACTGACCCTACGGATCAATTTGGTCAGACTGGATTATTTTACTTTTTTATATTTTAGACAGAATTTAATGGACAGGCTTTGGTGCATTGCATAGCTCTTAAAGATATCTTCTATGTTACAGACCCTCCGTTCCATGCCAAAGATTATTAGTCCCATTTATGCTTATTCGTGGTGTGAGTTCAGGCTTGCAATTTTGGTTATTGTTTTAAATGATAAGTTTTTTCGTATTCCTGGTTTGTACCCAATCCCTTTTAGACAGAATTTAATGGACAGGCTTTGGTGCATTGCATAGCTCTTAAAGATATCTTCTATGTTACAGACCCTCCGTTCCATGCCAAAGATTATTAGTCCCATTTATGCTTATTCGTGGTGTGAGTTCAGGCTTGCAATTTTGGTTATTGTTTTAAATGATAAGTTTTTTCGTATTCCTGGTTTGTACCCAATCCCTGCTCAGTAACCACATGGGGAGATAAAAGAGTTTCTATGAATTTATCCCTGAAAATGGTATAATGACACAAGAAAAGCAGTTTTATTTCTTTGTCTTCCTGATTATTTTACGAGATTATCATGCTATTAGAATTTTAAGGCCTTATTATTTTACTAGATTATCATGCTATTAGAATTTTAAGGCCTTATTATTTTACTAGATTATCATGCTATTAGAATTTTAAGGCCTTATGTGTTATTACCACTACCCAGTACCATTTTTCCTCAAAGTTTTTTGTTTAAATTTGAGATAAAACTATTCATATTAGTAACATGGTTACACTTGGTGTTTATGTCTTGAAGAGATAAGCGTAGGATGCATTATTCTTCTGTATAGACAGTGTACCTACCGGTATAACTTTTTAAGATAAAACAATCACTTAGCTCCATCGGGATGTTTAGCTGGCTACACTATCACCTTGTGCATTGCTGACACTAGAGACAAAGACATTTAACTTACACTCTTAACAATCAAGACACTGAGACAATGTTGCCTTGTATGAAAATGAACTTGTTAAGACTCCTTTTGGGTTCAACTCATCTTTTCTCAAAGTTTCTCTAACTATTTTATATTTCCCTGGGGGCTCTATCTCTTCATGTCCGCAATATTTAGTTATTTAGTATAAATTCAATTCATTCTCAAGCGCACCATTCAGTAGAGCATCTCCAAGATGTTGAGCAGTTTATACAGCAATATCAGTTTAATGCTACAGATTGTGAGAATCAACGTTGCAAAATATACGTACAAAATGAAAGATATAAGTAAAAAAATAGTCGACTAGTCACGACATAAGAATAGAGAGAACTAACTTAAAGCTAAGTGAAAACAACATGAGGTCTAAACAAAGAAGAGATTTGATTGGTCTTCTGAAATGGGTAAGATTGTAATGATCATTAACAAGGGGTCAAAAGGTCAACTGGATGGAGTCCAGACTGTGAATTAAGTACTAAAAACAAGTTCCATGAGGGAAACCCATGGATGATTTAATATAACAAGGTCATCTCCACTCCGCCCCTCTCATTTAAATCAAGAAGACAGTGATCCTTTACTCTCTCATGCACCTCCCGGCTGGTCCTACGGTTAGTTCACCAGACTGTAAACCAACAGGTCGCAGTTTCTATCCCTGCCGCCGACCAATCCCTGCGGGAGTTTTGGGCCTAGTGAACGTAATAATCTTCCATCTAGAAGGCACGTGTATAAAACTTATAAATACAAAAAAAATCTCTATTTAAAAAAACCTACATTTGTAAAAAAAACAACTAAATTAATAAAAATAGATGATTTTAAAACCGTCAGCCGCCTTTCTAAACTACAGCCTTTGCTGTTTTTTTTTATCTCTTCCATAACTAAAGGGACAATGTGGATGAACTGGACGGCCATCGGTTCCATAGTGGTCAGTCTCCCAATGATTTTAGCCCTGAAGGGCAGGTTCAACAGGCTGGAGGTGGACGAGAGCGTCCCCGTGAAAAAGTACATCGAGCAGGACATGGATACATCAGCCAGCTACAACATCCAGTCTTGATGTCCAGGACGGATTGTTATAAATTTTATAGAGAAACTCTATGAGTTTTCATGTTTTAGTATTTGTATGAGTTTTCATGTTTTAGTATTTGTATGAGTTTTCATGTTTTAGTATTTGTATGAGTTTTCATGTTTTAGTATTTGTGATGCTGCACCAGGCACTGGTACGGAAGTCGGCAAAACTTCTCACTTGTCGCAAAAAAATGTGGAAAAAATAAGGGTCTGGGGTGGTTTCTGAGATTCGGATTGATTTTTAATGCTAAATTTGTTAAGCTAAATCTGTGAAAAGTTAAAGTTTTATTGCAATCATTTAACAATTTACAAGTCCAGTTTAAGTGTTGAAAATTTAATACTTGCTTCTTTTTTTTTCTCAAAAATGACTGCTCTAACTTTAAATTATGCAATTTAGCAAAATGTTTGACAAAATTACTTGATTTTAGAATTCATTTCATATCAAATATCAGTGAATTCGTTTCCATACATACAACCACTATATAACTATTCATATTGAGGTTTTTGCAGACTTCCATACCGTTCCATGGTTGCAATCACATTTGTGTTATTATTGTATTTAAAAGAAAACATGTTTCTTATGTATTTATATAAACTACTGTTGATGTTGCAGTTTAAAAAAAATTCCAAAACTTCATTGCTGAATTGTAAAATATTCATCTTTTTATTTCTTTACTTTGTTGCATCAAATTGTTCTATTTTCAGAACCACGGCCATTGCCACTCTAAAATTGTAAATAATCCTTTTTTTTAAATAATATTTTCACTTGGTTTTTACAACAACATTTATAAACAAAATGTTTTAGAGAATGAGAACTTTTATATAACACCACAGTTTCCTTTGTACATATTCAAATTGTTGATTTGTGTCCATATTACTTGCTTATTTCATTTTTTAATTCATTCTCTCCCTTATTCTTTTTATCTCCCATTGGCAAATCAGATTTCCTCATGCCAAAGCAAATATTTGAGCAAGTTCTTTCTCTTGTTAAACTTGTTTCCAGTTTAAATCTGATGCAGATATTTATTTTGTTCAATTGTTAAAAAGAGTTTAGACTTTTACCAGTTTTTGAAAAACCATGTGATGAAATTTTTATGTGGCATATTTTTAACACTCAAACATTTTTATGTGAGCTGTTTTTCAAACCCCACCATGGGGCAGCTGCAATAATTTGTGGCATCATGCTGAAACTTTCAAAGAAATTATTTTCCTAGAAGATCGACACATTTTGTTTTATACTCACATCAATGATGGCTTAGTAATGTGTTTTTTTACCTGTAGTAATTTTATAACATGTGGAGCAAGAGATATACTTTGTTCTACATTCATTGAACCACAACCAATATTTACCACTTGTTGCACATGATTTCTTTAACTTCATTCCCAGCAGATTACTCATTTATACCGGATCACGTTTAATATTGCGCTTTGAGCCTACACTATGTTTGTTGATAGCGCTTTATAAATACTATTATTATTATTTATTATATTTCGCATTTATTTTTTCATCTTCTGTTATTAATTTTTTTGCTGAGCTAAGCAGTGTTTGCTTGATTGCACTTTTTAGCAGTATACAACATAAGCATTAACGTGGGTACCTGACTCACAATTTGAAAAAAAAATATGGGCTACAAAAAAATTTGACAATTGTAAAAAATATTTTGTGAGGAGGCGATAAAAAAAGAAAATTGGTCAATTAGAGTTTTGTCCCTTCTGGAGTTTTGGTCATAACTTTAGCTAATTATCTGATACCTACATAACAGTGTTACAAATCTGTCAGGCTTTATTGTCTGATATTTTCATTTTTTTTCAAATTACGAAAATGTACCAAAAAAAAAAAAGTAAATTGTAAAGATTTTTTTTGTCTAAAACAGTAAACTTGAAATCTCCAAACACTTTTGACACATTTTTTAGGTCAATATATATGTAATGGTGTTTCACTTTATTTGACCAGAATGTACTTTATTCCCTTCTCAGCATTTTGGCTAAGATCAAGGTGGGGTATCTGTTCTTATCAGCTTAATATCTAATACGTGGCTCATTGAGTCAGTACAATATTAAACTGATGTTTGGAAATACGTGAGATGTCCTGGTCTTTCTCCGCTCTCGCTACGGGTCGACCTGGTCTTGCAGAAGAAGAATAAACATACGTTATGCGTCAAATCGGGTCAACAGACTTAAATACACTATTGAAGCAGTAAGAATATGCCTATGAAAGATTACAAGGTACCCAGATAAGCATAGGCAACCTGGGCTTAATATTTCTGCTTTTTTTTTTTTTAAATGTTTTACTTCATTATCTAGTTTACCCAACACTGCATTGTCTTTGCACTTAGCAAAGTTTTCAGAGTAGGTAAAACCTTAAACTGGTTATTAAAAAAAAACTCCCCAAAACATAATCTCTATACTAAATACTCTACTTTGTAAATACTCTATTAAATTATTTACATTTTTACATTACACTTATGAATAGAATGTACCAGAAATGAAATTCTTCCTGTGTGTCATTTATCAAAGTAAATGTACTTTTTTTGTTATACCCAACAAGTTTTAAAAAATTTCATCTGTGATGTCAAACCACACATAACTCTTTTCTTTCTTTATTTTTTAACTTGTACAGACTATGAATATCAAAATTTCCTCATGCATGTAAATGTTCTTTAGTGCCATGTAATCTTTTCTGTTATTTATTCATGTTACTGTTGCTTTTAAGTCATTATCTTCCATGCAATTGGTTTGTCTCATGTTCCATATTAAATTGATATCTACATGATTTTTTGTTGAAAGCTTTCATATTTTTACTAGTGGTTATGCCCGTCAAAATGACGGAGAAACAAATGATTTAAATGTGTTTTGTTAAAAGAGAAAGAAAAAAAACTAACACTATTACAATAAAAACTGTAGTGAGAACAAATCTTTCGGTATTTAGTTTTTCTTTTTTTATGAAAGCATTTCAAAGGGAGATCATTCTGAAATGGTGCTCAGTTTAGAACTTTAACATACAGTGATTATCAATAGGTCTGAGTTTATTTTTAAACATAAATTTACGAATTTTAAGCAATATTGAAAAACTTAAGCAACTTATATCTGGGAACCATCACCTAAAGAAAACTATTTTTTAAAAACTAATACTTTTTTTCAGAAAAGACTATGACTCATAACTAGTGAATTTTCACACTTAACTTGTAGGCATTTAACACCTGTATAATCACTCAATTCAGGTGTTTAGTAAAATCGCTAGTTTCAGCAATAATTTAGTAATGATTCATTTAAATATTAAATTTACCGCATTTAAACACCGCACAATAATCTAATAAAATACCCAGAAAGACATAGGCCTACCGGTAGATGACTTAATAATTGGTGATATATATATATATAAATATATTTATATATATATATAAATATATAGTTATATATATTATATAGACCTTTATGGGCTATAACTGCCACTCACTATTACTGAAAGAAACTTAGTCTAGTCTGCATTTTGAATGGAGCAATAACTGACTAGAAATCACGACAGGTGAAATATAAAAAGAAAGGATGTCCCGATTAATTTATTATCTAATTAGATTTAGCATGCACAGGTTTTTTTTTTTTTTTTTTTTTTGTGAAGTATTTTTAAAACTAATCTTAATTTTGAGAATGGATCTAGGCCCATAACTTCATAACAAATCATAGTAAGCTTATCATGACTTAACCCTTCCGGTACCGACCTACTTCTATCTATGCAGCCTTCAGTTCCGCTATATACGCGCCCAGGACTGTAAGGGTTAATATATCTCACCCCACGATCAGTGATCTCACCCTCTCTATTTCCTTACTCATAAGATGAACTCTAGATGAGGACATGTATGAGAGCTGAAATGTTTAAAATGTGTTATTCGCCTACGTGTAAATAATTCGAATATAAGACTTTTGGAAAGTATGTCAATGTTTAGTCTACGCCGATAGGCTACAGGGGGGATTTTAAAGACCAGACGCGTATCCATATTGAGTAGGCTACTCCTACATTATAAAATGTTGTTACGACGATATAGTATTTTCATAATCGTCCCACTTTGTCCAGTGGCCTTTTGATTGCTTGACTTGACTGAACGCGTTTTTAGGCTTATATAGGCCCTAAACCAGGGGTCGGGAACCTATGGGTCGCGAGCCAGATGTGGCTCTATTGACCTGGTTCGCAGACAAATGTTTGATTATTAAAAACATGTCTCTTTGATCAACATATTAATTGAATATCAATATTTCATTCTACAAATGAGCTAAAATCTACTGCAGCTCAGCATCAGAAGTGGTAAAGGAGATAACTCCGCTGATCTAAAAGACAGAACAAATAGCAACCCTGCATTCATTGTAATTAAAGGGAAATAACTCTTGCATACATTTACTTAAATTTTTATTTTTAAACATAATGTATGGCTCTCTCAGAATTACTTTTCAAAATATGTTGTGTCCATGGCTCTCTCGTACAAAAAGGTTCCCGACCCCTGGCCTAAACTATAGGCTAATGAGGCGGATCAAAGAATAGGTAGCCTTTATGTAAACTGGTGACCAGTTTACGGTGTATGTTTTTGTTTTTTTTACTCAATTCCTTTGGTATTTAACTATAAGCTTATTTGTTACCAAAACTTGCCCGTTTTGGCTTAATAATTTGTTTTACAATGTCTGTTTATATATATAATTATCAGTAATCGGTAGGAAATGTGTAGTTTATATATATATGTATAGTTTAGGGTAGTTATATTGTGTATTAATTTTTTAGCGCTCGGGTCAGGTGCTCGAATCTGATTGGCCGGTTGTCAATGGTCAATTGGTCCTAGAGGGATGATCGTGTTTGGCTGTCCCTATAGTATAAGACCCAGTCACTTATAATCACTCTTCCCAAGAAAGGTAACCTTCAAGAGTGTCAAAACTACCGTACTATAAGCCTCATCAGCCATCCCAACTAAGTCCTTTTGAAAATAATACTTAACAGGTTAAAACCTCAAGCCCAACAAATCATAGCCGAAGAACAAGCAGGTTTCAGGGTAGGGCGAAGTACCACCGAACAAATCTTTAACCTGAGACTAATATGTGAGAAATACCTACAGCACCAACAACACCTATACCATGTGTTCGTAGACTATAAGAAAGCGTTTGGCAGAGTCTGGCATGAAGCGCTGTGGGCAACCATAAGAGCATATAACATCACCCCCAACACTATTGCAGTCATTAAAAGTCTGTATGACAATGCTACCAGTGCAGTCCTCCACAACGATGTCACTGGCAAATGGTTCAAAACAACCATTGGCGTGCGTCAAGGGTGCCTACTCTCTCCGACACTCTTCAACATTTACCTGGAAAGGATCATGACCGATGCACTGGAAGACCATGTCGGGACAGTCAGCATCGGTGGGAGACAAGTCACCAATCTTCGCTTTGCAGATGACATAGATGGCTTAGCTGGCAGTGAAGATGAACTGAGGGAGCTAACAGCCAAACTGGAGATAACATCATTAGCCTATGGCATGGGAATAAACGCTGAAAAGACCAAAGTTATGGCAAACATGGAGTTTGAATCCGAAATACAAGTGGGCGGTCAGAGACTCGAGAAAGTCTCCTCCTTCAAATATCTGGGATCCATAATATCTGATGTAGGATCCAAGCCGGAAATTCTTGCAAGAATAGCCCAAACAACTGCTGCACTTTGCAAGCTAAAAAACATCTGGCGAAGCATGACAATCTCACTTTACTCAAAGATTCGACTAATGCGCTCCCTGGCGATGGCAGTTTTTATGTACGGTTGTGAAACATGGACTCTTACAGCAGATCTCCAGAAAAGAATCAGAGCCATGGAAATGAGATGCCTACGTAAAATTTTAAACATCTCCTACAAAGATCGAGTTACAAATGAGGCTGTCCGTGAGAAAATCACCTACGTCATCGGCCCTCATGAGGATCTACTCAGCGCCATTAAATCCAGAAAACTCCGATGGTATGGGCATGTGGCAAGATCCGAAGGCCTGGCGAAAACCATCCTTCAGGGCACAGTGCGAGGTGGAAGAAAGAGAGGCAGGCAGAAGAGACGATGGGATGATGACATCAAGGAGTGGACCGGCTTGTCTCTTGCAGACTCCCAGAGGGCGGCGCAGGACCGAGACAAATGGCGTAAAATTATACAACTGTCAAAAATTGTGCCCCAACCACCCTCACTCGGGATATGGGATAGAAGAAGAAGAAGATAGTATAAGTAGTCCCTTCCGGTCAACGATCAAGTCCTTTAGTGTGTGGTGATCGAATGGGTTGAGTCTAAGTCCCGTGAGTTTTAATTGTAATGATTTTCTATTGCTTTTTTTTAAATTTAAATATGTAACGTAAGCTGTTTATTAATATCTTAACTTTGACGATGGAACAGGGTGACTAAATATTATGTTTGATTGTTAAGATAATGTGTAGATTTTGGCGTACATTAAATGGACGTTTCATGTACGAGAAAAGCGGCCTTATTGAATTCAGGATATTGGCCGGTCTCGTGATGTTGGTTTATCTTATGTTGCATTGATGTAAATATTATTATTTTTGAATTAATGTTTGTTTTTTATATGTTTATTCCTATAAATTAGGTCGGATAAAACCGCCTATTGCTGGTCTCTCTTTAGATATTCGATTTTTTGTTGGTCTCTTGAACTTGTTATATATTATTGTCTAGTTTAGTTCTATAGATCTTATAAATTACAAGATCTCTGATATTTTTCTTCTATGGTCAGATTTTAGATAGTTGTGTTGATGTGAGGATTTTGAGTGTTAATTTAAGTTTGTGGTGTTGATGTGTATTGGTAATTTATTAGTGATTGATGAGTTTATTTAGAGATTGATGAGTTTATTTAGTGATTGATGAGTTTATTTAGAGATTGATGAGTTTATTTAGTGATTGATGAGTTTATTAAGTGATTTATGAGTTTATTTAGAGATTGATGAGTTTATTTAGTGATTGATGAGTTTATTTAGTGATTGATGAGTTTATTTAGTGATTGATGAGTTTATTTAGAGATTGATGAGTTTATTTAGTGATTGATGAGTTTATTTAGTGATTGATGAGTTTATTTAGTGATTGATGAGTTTATTTAGTGATTGATGAGTCTATTTAGTGATTTATGAGTTTATTTAGTGATTGATGAGTTTATTTAGAGATTGGTGAGTTTATTTAGTGATTGATGAGTTTATTTAGTGATTGATGAATTTATTTAGTGATTTATGAGTTTATTTAGTGATTGATGAGTTTATTTAGTGATTGATGAGTTTATTTAGTGATTGATGAGTTTATTTAGTGATTGATGAGTTTATTTAGTGATTGATGAGTTTATTTAGAGATTGATGAGTTTATTTAGAGATTGATGAGTTTATTTAGTGATTGATGAGTTTATTTAGAGATTGATGAGTTTATTTAGTTATTGATGATTTACTGATTAGGGATCATGATAAAATATGAATAAACTGGTTTATTATGTCTCTTAAAAATATTATTTGTTTACTTAGATTCAGTGTGCGTTGTTTATGTTTGTTTATTTGTGGTTTGCTGTTCTGTGTTTAGTTTAGTAATTCAACTTTAGTATAGTTTAGTTTATATAGTGCTCTTAAGTGAAGTAGTCTTTAGTATTGGTTCATCCAGGTAGCTAATAGGCCTACCACCCTACCAAAATATAGGGTTGCACAGATAGAACCCGTCCCTCCCTTGTAAATATATGTATATAATAATAACACACATTGCACACCCATTCACTTTCTTACTTTTAGTTAACTCCCCCCCCCCCCTTACATTTAGAATGTATTTATTCTGTGAGGCGGACCTGGAATGGGGCAGTGTAGGCTTACTATAGCAAATTATGAAAGTGAATGATAAACGGGGGGAGGGAGGAGTCAATTTACCATTGTTATTGTATACGATCCCGAACATCTCAATATTTGCCGTATAAGTATAAGTTTTACAGACGTTCCTTCTAAATAGAAGATTATTACGTCCACTAGGACCAAAACTCCTGGAGGGCGACAGGGATAGGTCCGGTGAACTAACCACAGGACCAGCCGTGAATAATCTGATGTCTAAATATGCTGTCCAGGTCGTTTTCTTGGTGTACGGACATTTGATCCCGAGAAACTTAATCCCTCCCCCCCCCCCTCCCGACAGATAGTCCTATTAACACTTAATCCCTCCCGCGGACATGTAAACTAAGAAAAAATAAAACAAATGTATTTAAACAGTACATTTAAATGTATTAATCAGTACATTTATATATATTAATCATTACATTTAACGCAATTTAATAAAAGGTAATCAAAAGTATGCAAGTTAAATGTAAAGTTAAATGCAAAGTGAAACATAGAACTATAAATTTAAAAAGTTAAATGTATGACAAGTAAACAATGGCACGCAGATAGACCAGAATTTCGCTCAAAGAGTAACGTTCCACATCATTGTTCATACGCGTCTTCTGCGTCTGGTATCTCTTGGGGACAGACGGCTGCAAACCAGCGATTCCTCGCAGAAAAGAGGTTCTTTGCATCTGAATGTCTCTCTCGATTACATTAAAGAAAATCCATAAAGTAGGAGGATGGCACTGAAAAATCTCTGTGTATACCAATCAAAGCAAGTCTCGCTCGACCTCAGACCAACACGCGCGGGTCCTACTTTGACAACCATCTGGGTGAAAATTGTCCACAGGTAACAAAGGGAGGTGATCGGACCGAGTCGCATGGCTTAAAGGCTAAAATAAAGGAAACTTGTTTTCTTACTAATAATTATTATTCCTACCAATTAGTGAGCACTTTGTTACAGCTAGTTCTCCAAATACATTTATTTTATTTCTTCTTAGTTTAAATGTCCGCGGGAGGGATTAAGTGTTAATGGTCACATTAGAGATGGTGATAGAGATGGTGATAGAGATGGTGATAGAGATGGTGATAGAGATGGTGATAGAGATGGTGTGGTAAACTCACTAGAAGCGCCAGCGCTCGGCCTGGTGCCATGGCACTTATTCACTATGGCTCCAACCTATAAACTACAATTAATCCTGGCTCATTGCGGTGCTCACCAATGAATGAAGAATGTGTGACTGTATTTGTATCTTTATTTTGTATATATGAATGTACTTACTCTCTTCTATAACTGTTGTACATGCATCAATATATATATATTCCTTATATTATTATACAAGCTTAGTTATCTGACCTTGTATATATTGAACATGTTTACACTCCCCTTGTATGTACAGTCTAAACACACCCCCACCCTCGCCAACCCCCTTGTATGTACAGTCTAACCCCCCCCCCCCCACCCTCGCCAAGCCCTCCCTTTGATCCCCCTCTCGGCTACTGACCACTGGTCAAGAAAAGCAAATTGCGTCTACACGCGAAATCTATTACAGTCGGCCCAGGTGGCCAGGGAAACCCCTCCCCCAAACTCTTCCCCCGTAAACTGACACATACGCAACAGCCCTCGTCGGGATGTATGGTATCAAAGAGCTTTTGTATCCCTCCCCCGACCGCCCTCTTCTCCCCCTCCCCATTGCCCCTACCCCCACAGAGGGCACTTCTTGGTTTAAGATAGAAAGAAGAAACGGGTATTGGGGCCTTAGACAAGGAACGAAACAGTCCTGTCTTCGGTCGATCCAAATATATACTGTTTACACTGTAAATTTGTGTTGTGGATTAACTTCTGCTATCTATCGTTTATGCCTAAATAAACAGTATTTGAAACTCATCCCAGCATTGAATCAATCATTGTTCTTGTGTCTGCTCATATATTAGCACTCGTGTCATATAGTAGTAAAAATTACTCTATTCAATAGGCTTACAGCACCCGCCAGCCAAGCGGGATAACGGACTAAAATATAAATAATTCTAAGGCCCAAACTTCACTGTGACATCCCAATAATCAGCCTCTACACGAGCCAAACAACCACGTAGAGTGTCCGCCACGCTACAGATGGTGATAGAGATGGTGATAGAGATGGTGATAGAGATGGTGATAGAGATGGTGATAGAGATGGTGATAGAGATGGTGATAGAGATGGTGATAGAGATGGTGATAGAGATGGTGGAGATTAAGACAACTGTGTGGATAACAGAAATGCCTCTAAATCTAATATAGACTAGATAAATTAAAACTGTTGTTAAGTTGATCTTGTAGTAGGAATGGCCCACAGAAAATAATGGGAAAAATGATGGATTGAGGCGATCTCGATGGGTCTCAAGGTGCTCGGTAAATTTGGCAATGGTAAATTCGGAACCGGTATTTAAGGCAAGGTTATTTTGGCAAAGGTAATTTCGGAATAGGTAAATTCGGCAAAACACGCAAAGCGGTTAAATTGGCAACGGTAAAATTGGCAATCATATAATATCCACTGTTTTTATTAAAAGTATTGGTTAGACTACACTCAAGTCCATGGATAGGCAACCTATGCATTGCGTGCCATACTTGGCACACAGAGTGTTTTTAAATGGCACATGAAAGACCACCAAAATGGTGAAAAGAGCATGATAACATTAAGGAGCAATTTGGCACGTTATTTAATTGAACGTCATCTAATGATCAAAGACAAACATTTTAAATAGGCGCTAAATGTACCCCTTCCCCAGCCCTGGCGTTTCTTCCCACCCCCTCAAGTTACGCCTCGGCAAATGTAAAGGTACGCCTTTGTGTAAGGTAGCCAAATTGACTTTAGGCATAAAAGCATGCGTTTGTCTCCCCCACGATATTACGTAACTCTGACTACCTGACCGCCACCCCTACACCGTATGATGCTGGTTGTGTAAACAAGAGCAAACGTAGAGTGCCCCCTCCCCTCCCGCCCCCGACCAGACTCTCCTTTCAGGCACGACCATACTAAGGCCTTTACGAATGAGCCCAGGTTTGTTTAGATCGTACGGGAAAAATTGCAAACACATTACAACCCTCCTACTTTATATATCTATCAAAAACGAACACAGTCCTTATTCCCCTCTCCCGAGATACACGAATTTTCTTGACCGGTTACGTCAGGGAGAGTTAAGGAATTACTTTGCTGACCTATAGGCCTATTCTCTCAACACGGGTTGTTGAGTGTGTGTGTGGGGGGGGGGGGAACACATGGCCACCATAAAACATTTTATCACATTTCATTGCAGTCGGCTATTTGCCGTCAATCAGTAGGTTAACTTTTGTCTTTGTAGTTTTAAACCTTGTACCTTCTATGTTATAACGATACAAGTATACATTACTTAGACATATAAGCCTACAACAATATATAATAGTTGGCTATATTTGACATAGAAACGTCGATAACTTACAAGATATTTGTAGCTAAATGTGCCTTATAGCCTAAGTAAATTGGTTTAAACATTGAAAGTACTTTTATACAATTTAAATGTTTTATTTACAACTCTCGTTTGTAATATAATTTAAATATATAAGAAAAGTAAATAACTAAATTATTTTTTTCAAAATTGTAATAATAAAATGAAATCAATGTTTTGATAGAAATACTGATTTGTTTTACTAATAACAACAATGTTCTGGGATTAAAAAGGAATTTAAACGAATACCCCCCCTCCCCAACCTCTTTTAGTTTTCACTGCTTATAACAGTGCTTAGCCTGGTGCTACCAAGCTGGTCACTAACACTTTAATCGGTGGGGAGACGGGGTTGGGGAGACGAGGGTGGGGAGACGGGGTGGTGAGACGGGGGAGGGAGGGGCTAGAGTTTGCTTTTGTTAACACGGCGAGTCTCATTCTGGTGTTTAAAAAAGAAGAAGGGATGGCAGCTAATCTACATTATGTAACATTGCTTTGCCTTGTTTCCTTGTGCTATAGACAAGGAGGGGGGAGGAAGGGGTTACATTTGGCGTCTATTTAAATGTTCCTTTTTATGCATTAGTTAAATAACGTAAATGGTTTTAAAAAAAAACGGTGGTTTTATTCAGTTTTTCTTAAATTTAATTTTTAGTCAAACGAACTAATTAACTATTTTTTGTTACCTAATTTGTATGCTTTATATATCGGGGGCGGGAGGGAAGGGGGGCATTCTACGTCTGCTCTTGCAAACACTACCAGTATCATGGTATAGGTCAAGTAGTCAGAGTTACGTAATCTCGCCAATGTGCTATAAACGGTTTATAGGGACGTTTTGGAGATAAGGGAATGCATTGATGCGTAAAGATCTAAACAGAACTCCAAGTGATCGTCAGTTGGGCTACCTTACACACATACCACCTTTGGCCCTTTGGCCACCTTTGGGGGTGGGGTGCGGTGGGCTGGGGGGGGGGGAGGGTACCTTTGGCTCCTATTTAAAATTTTCGTTTTTGATCATTAGAGGACGTTAAATTAAATTACGTGCCAAAGTGTAGGCCTACCTTAATGTTTCCCTGCTCTTTTCACCATTTTGGTGGTCTTTCATGTGCTATTTAAAACCGGTTGGCGTGCCAAGGATGGCACGCATTCCATAGGTTGCCGATACATGGAATAGATTGTAGTCCTACCAATACTTTTAATAAAAACAGTGGATATTATATGATTGCCAATTTTACCGTTGCCAATTTTACCGCTTTGCTAGTTTTGCCGAATTTACCTATTCCAAATTTACCTTTGCCAAAATTACCTTGCCGAAAATACCGTTGACGAAAATACCGTTGCCAAATTTACAGTGATTCGGGTCTCAAAGCTGACTAAGTGTGTAAACCACTGATAGGCTTCCATTAGAAACAGAGTACACAAGTGGGCGAACGCATGGAGGAATCATTGCACAGAGTCTACTAAACTTGGTAGAGTTAAAGGAGTAGAGCTAAGATGACTTGATCCACACTCAAATTATCTTATCTAATATATTACAGACGCTCCGTCTGTAAAGAAGATTATTGCGTCCTGCGCTCATCCGTGGTCCGAGTCTAGTCTTGCATTTTTAATAATGTTTAAATGATATATTAATAGTTACTGGTTTTCCTGGTTCGTTCAGGCAACCCATAAGTAAATAAAGTACCAGTCGGACCGAATTGACCCATAGGTCCGGTGAAGCAGCGTTCACCAGATTCTATGGCCACTCGGGAAGAAGTACATATATACATTTGTTCTTGCATAAGGGATATAAGCATAAGGAAAGTGTGTTTGTCCTTATGTTTACCTGAGCATTGTAAGGCCTTATACATTAACAGAGCATAATCGCTAGTCCGGTTTTAAAAAGGCTTTCAATTTGGTGTCCTGTTCAGTTAGGGTTGCCGGATACATGGAAACCAAGAGGAGGACATGGAGAGACAAAAAGGAGGACAAAGGAGGACATGGAGAGACAAAAAGGAGGACAAAGGAGGACATGGAGAGACAAAAAGGAGGACACATGGGTACCAATAGGAGGACATGGAGAGACAAAAAGGAGGACAAAGGAGGACATGGAGAGACAAAAAGGAGGACACATGGGTACCAATAGGAGGACATGGAGAGACAAAAAGGAGGACACATGGGTACCAATAGGAGGACACATTGAGAGTTCCATTTAAATCATTTTTTCTTCTTCAATTGAATGCTGATTTAACCAGCAATCAGTACAATTTTACTACAATGGTTGCCAATAATTGTCTATTAGTAAATTAACCAAGAAAACAATATTGTAAAAACAAAATTAAATATAATTGACTTTAAAAAAAAAATGCAACAATATAATATTATTGAAAAATTAAACTGTCAATTCTACAGTTATCTATATTCTATACATCTAACCCGCTAGAACTTAAAGTAGGTGCACTAGAAACCATCGAAAGCTACACAGATACAGCCATCCACATCTCTACAGATGGCTCAGCATTTAAAGCCACAATAAATGCTGGACTAGGCGCTTACCTGATCTTCCCTGATAAAAAATGCCTTGAGAAAAAAATTGCACCATGTGGAAACTATTGCACAAACTTTCAAGCAGAAGTTGATGCCATGATTATTGCCCTTGAAACAGTGGAACATAAATATAACAACAAACATCTAGCCCCAGCAGATATAGTCATTTTCACTGACTCTAAAACAGCACTTCAAACAGTCAAACAGTAGCAAGCGAAACCTCACCAAGTTTGAAAGAAATCACCCTATTAGAACACACTCTGGACTACCTAATAAGCACATACAACATCAACATAACTCTACAATGGATCCCAGGACATATTGGCATACCAGGAAATGAAAAAGCTGACAGACTGGCTAGAAAAGGAGCTAGCATAGACCAATATGAAAGACCTGTTAGCTACAACACAGTGTGCAACATACTAAAAAAACAACTTTAAGGAGGAATGGCTAAATCAATGGACACAGGGAACAACTGGAAGAAAAATGTACAGAGAAATGAATCAGCCCAACATACAAGACAACATAAAGTTCCTCCCCGCAAAGAACAATGCACTATATTCCAGTTGAGAACAGGACATATAGCACTCAACTCACACCTAAATAGAATAAACCCAACTCACCCACCTAACTGCAGACTTTGCCCCTGCCCACAAGAAACTGTAGACCACTTCCTGCTTGAATGTCCTGAGCTGACCGACCTCAGATACACTCTGCTCCCCCCTCAACCTACCTTTACCAATACACTAGCAGTATTGAACAGCTGAAAAAGACATGCAAATATGTTTGTCTGGCATTGACTGCAAGAGAGCAAACAGCTCTGCAGACTGGCTAATAGTAGAGGAAGAAGAATATTCTATACATTATCAAATTTATTAATTATACAACATATTTCTCTGACGAGCCAACTATTTGCACAAGATCCTTGTTAGCAAGCACAAATGTATAAAACTCTTTAGGCTACAGATTTTTCAAGTTGTACTTTGTGAATGGTGCACTGAGTTAACTGAGAGTCTGTTTCTTTCCTTTGTCCATTGAGCGTTTATCAACTAGAACACTATTTCCACTTTACCATTGTGTCCAGGGATGTAGAATAAAAATTCACACATTTTAGTAACTATGAAAAGCAACTTGCATTTGGTAAACTTTAAATAAAACAAACTCCACTGCAATTATTAACCTTACAATGCAGTAGATTAGGGATCGGCAACCTTTTGCTAACAGCGCGCCAAGCTAGGATTTCTAAATCACTCTGCGTGACAACAGCAGCAAAGTCAACATGTTCTATTATAACTTTTAAAAATTATTTGTATAGGACAATTAATTTAACTTCGTAGCAGGACCAATACCAAAAGCAAATGAGATTATTTATAGAGAAAATAGCTAAAGCGTTTTATATTTAATACAAAAATTAAAAATTAACTTTTTTAAAATTATCATCCTTTTTTTTTATTGCATTTATATCGAATACAATATTTTATAAGTCTACTTAACGTAAGTTCTTATAACACAATTATGGTAATTGTTGTCTAAAATCTTAACATTACTTTGAAGATGAGGATCTAACACTACCTTTCATTCTATTGTAATCTCAGTTTACTGAGATGTCCTTTAATGCATTTTGGGCTTCTAAATAAGAATATTCTCACTGCCATTAAATTTATACAATTTTCAAATACTTTTAGTTTGTTCATTTCAAATGTATATTACTTGTAAGCCGTTAACTTTATAAAAAAAAAAAAAAAAAAAAAAAAAAAAAAATTATTAACGCAAATACAATTCTTTGATTATCTCCCTTTAATTAAAAAAATAGTTTCTACATTTAATGCAATAGCGATGCCAAACAAGTTATGTTTTTTAATATTAAAAATATTAGGCCTATGGACTTGTTTTTATTTCTTTATAAGTGTAAGTTGAACCAAAAGCTGAAAGAAGAAGAGCGAATGCCTATCAGTTGAGAATAATAGATGACTTTCCTTAGCTAAGATGCTTCATTTCAGATTTTTTTTCCGCAAATGGCTACATTTGGATGCCCATTTTAGAAAAAAATATTTAAGTCTTGCCTTTGGTTAGAAAACTCCGCTTTGAATACTTTGATGTACTTCTGAAAAAAAGCCTTAACTATCTATAGAAATATATGCCTTAATATAAGGATGTACATGCAGTAAAATGTTTTGAAATTGATTTCACGGCAAGATATATGTCCAGTTTCAATGCAAATCCATTCCAGTGGCTCTTGTAAATGCAAGTTCAACTCATTGAAATGTCTCTATGTCATTCAAAAACATCGGCTTCAACAGTCAGTTTTCCTCATTCAGAACCATCGATCGGCTTCAACAGTCAGTTTTCCTCATTCAGAACCAGAAACTGTTGTTGTTTGTTTTTTTCATCAATAAACAAATTATCTCGCATGTGCCATAGAAAATTGTTCTGCATGCCAAGTTTGGCACGCGTGCCTTAGGTTGCCGACCCCTGCATTAGATAACACAATCTTATTCATCATATGTTCTGCTAAATACTCCAGTGTTATGCTTTACTCAATCCAGCCACTTATTGACAGTAAATAAGAACATAAAAAGTGCACTAAGGACTTTTGAAACCTTTGGCGTACAAAGGCCGGACATTTTAAGGGTTATTAGCTTTGCCTGCCGGACGGAGGACACAGGGCTAAAAAGGAGAACATAACCTGAGGGGCTGTCTCCAAGTTCAGGCCTTTTTCCTTTAAGTCCCTTTCCGCCGTCCTTCTCCTTTGGTCTGCCTTTCGACCTTTTTCCCAGTGGGGGGGGGGGGGGGGGTGTGCAACTCAGGGTTGTCCTGGGGAAGGAGCCAGTTGACATTCTGCAGACTTGTCAACACAGGATGCATGGGCTAATTCACAAAAGTGATGACTCGTAGCCTCCTCATAATGTATACAGAAAACTAGTTCTCCGTCATCTGGACACGGGTACCATAAATCACATTAAAGGGCCAACAGCCTAAAGGGTAATGATACTTTCACATAATGACATTATAAAGCAGCAATACTAATACAGCTGTACTTGAGCCAAACATGGGCCGCCTATATAGGCCTATAAATATCTGGCATTACAAAACATTTGGCATAAAATATAGGCAAGAGAAAAGTACAGGTCACCACTACCTTTTAATTAGTAATAGTAATACAAATATTTGAAATACTAGTTTATCATTATCTAACAGGTGTAGATAGATAACAACAGTTAAAGTTAAATGTAGAGCAGCGGAGCGTGACCAGCGGTTCGCGCACGGGGCCTGTGAGAAGGGGAGAATGAGGTGGTGAAAGGGGTGCTCGGTAAATTTGGCAATGGTAAATTCGGAACCGGTATTTTAGGCAAGGGGATTTTGGCAAAGGTTATTTTGGAAAAGGTAAATTCGGCAAAACTCGCAAAGCGGTGAAATTGGCAACGGTAAAATTGGCAAACTTATAATATCAACTGTTTTTATTGAAACTGAAGATATGATTACACTCTTGTCTACTAAATGAAGTTCATGGCTTGAAATTAGGTTGTCTCCGTGGAAGATTAAGTTATTATGGGGTCCCTTAAGTACAGTAGGCCTATTATAAGGGACACTTGCAAAGAACCGTTTTGTATTAACTTGTGTAAAAGGCTCATTCTAAACTACTGAAATGTTATGCATTGGTGAAGTTTAGGGCCCACGCTTCTCACTCGCTTTTTAAGTCTTTGGAAACTAAAGTTTCCATTGTATGTACATTGTATTGTACGTTTTATTGTAGGCCTAGCTCTCTGCAGGCGCTTACTCCGTTCTGACACGACCATAGTAAGTCCTTACGTAATAAACTCTGGCTGGTGTGTTTAGATAATACGGGAAACATAGCCAACGTACAATTACACAACTTACATTCCCCCCCCCCCCCCCTTCACCACCACCACCTAGCGAAAACGAACACAGCCAAGACACTTGTAAGTCCGTATTTACGAATGTATTGACACATCCCCCACCCCCATTTACCGATGTTCGCGTGTTTTCTTGACCGAGAGTCGGGGGGGGGGGGCGGGAGGGGGTCTTTTTCCTATTGCCCAGCAGCTAGCCACGTGGCGTAAGTGTGAAACCGTTTTATGGTGGGTGTTTGTTGTATGGTACTTACAAAGGCAGACTTGGGCCGTGGATCTGAAAAACACAGTAAAAATGCCAACACGCATCAAACACGCATCTACTTGTTTTAATTAAAAGTGATGGTAGGATTAGTTAGGCCTACACTCTTGTCTACTATGAAGTAAACGGCATCAAACAGACAACGTAATCTCAGTAGTTAATCAAGCTTACAATGGACCCCTGTGTAAATTAATTACTTGTAGAAACAGCCTTAGTACTTTATTTCAATGAATAATAATAGGCAAATCATCTATGTAAATTTGAACTAGTTAATGAACGTAAGATAATTCCTTGTGAAACTCCTCATTTTAAAGTAAATGGAGTTGATTTATAGTTATTATAAACTATAGTGATAACATTTTTTTTGTCTTCATCTTCTTCTTCATTATGCTGTGGAGACCCCGTTCTACCCGAGGAAAAAATCCACAATGTAAGGATAAGTTGATTGTGAATGCTCTGGGATAAAAAGTGTGCATTATCAGATAGATCTATTTATTTCAATGGTTTAAGGGTCTAAAAAAGATAATAATACTCATAAACTGGTGAAATTTAGCTTACATTTTTCTTTCTTTTATTCTTGTCTTTAAAATCTTTTTTTCTCTCTAGGTATCGGTGAACTACGTATATATATTATATAGGTAAAGTCTCTTCATTGTTTCAAAGAAGTCAACAGGTTTACTTTGATATTGCTGACAAAAGTTTCCCTTCATCGGCATGATCAATTGGCATTGAACTATGAAATTTCGCTAAATTGCGTACTGTCGGGCCGCTTCTTGACCACATGGCTTAGCATTCTCAAATTTGCGTCACATAGTTAGACCTATTACTTTTTACATAGAAAAAAAAACAATTCCTTGCCTTGGATGCCGATAGACAAACTAGTTAGTGGCCTTGGATGATGTAGTTTTAGGAGCTAATTCCACGATTTTCTCATGAAGATTCCCCCCTCCCCCGCCCATAAAAGTGTTATAGCTAGGAATAGTCTATGTTTTATTTTAATATAAAATATAGCCCATCTATATATTTTTAAATATGATTACTTTCACGTTTTTTATCGCCTAAACATGGCAATATTTTAAAAATGTAATTTTCCAATGTCAAATCTGCATCATATAAACACATTATCAATTATTTTTATGGATTTGTCATTGATCTCTTACCAATACACTCGATTAGGGGCCCTGGATTGTGGTTCCACTGGTTACTAATACTAGACACCATTTTCTGCTTTCAGGTCATTAACTAAATAATCTTGAAATGGTTTGATCCCGTTGTTTGAGAGGTTACATTTAGTTTATACTCAAAGTTTCAGTTCCTACCCCCCCCCACTTCCCACATTGTACTTCTTTGCTCCAACCCACTTTATACTATCTGATCCCCCCCCCTCCCTCTCCCGACTTGCACTAATGACTCTTACATTAAAATCCCGGCTACGCCATTAAATTGGCAAAGTTACATCACGTTACAAATCCTAAATCCTGCACTAATAAATATACTGCATTACCAATCGCTACTTTTTCTCTTTCTGTGAGTAAGTCTACTTTCCCGCCATTCTATTTCTACATGTCCGACTTGAAACTGAATCAATGTCTTGTTCATCAAATTGATAATAAACATGTTGACTATATACGAATAAAAATTATAAAAAGATACTACTAGGCATACATTTTATATTATTTAAATACAAGTCTAGTGAGCAAAATAATGTAAATATGCAAGATAATGTTTTTAAAATACTGTGTGAAAATGTTTATAATAAAATCAAATACAAATATATTTATAGAAATAATAAGTTTTAACTAGCAACAACAGTGTTATGAAAAAAAAAAAACGGATTAAAAGTATCAGTGGGAGCCGCTTTCAACTCATACCCCCCCCCCCCACACACACACACACTTTTTTTTACTGCTGTAGCCTGAAGTCACTAATACTTGAATTGGCATAACTTTGATGGGCAGTCCGCGGCGGGAGGGAAGGGAGGCATTTTACGTCTGCTCTTGCAAACACTACCAGTATCATGGTGTAGGTCAAGTAGTCAGAGTTACGTAATCTCGCCAATGTGCTATAAAGGGAGGAAGTTTGTATGGACGTATTGGAGATAAGGGAAAGCATTGATGCGTAAAGATCTAAACAGAACTCCAAGTGATCGCCAGTTGGCCTACCTTACAAACATACGTAACTTTGGGGGTGGGGCGGGCAGGGGTTGGGGGGGGGAGAGAAACGCCTGGGGCGGGGAAGGGGGTACATTTGGCTACTATTTAAAATGTTCGCTTTTTGATCATTAGAGGACGTTAAATTAAATTACGTGCCAAAGTGTACCTTAATGTTTTCCTGCTCTTTTCACCATTTTGGTGGTCTATCATGTGCCATTTAAAACCGTTTTGCGTGCCAAGAATGGCACGCATTCCATAGGTTGCCGATACATGGAATAGAGTGTAGTCCTACCAATACTTTTAATAAAAACAGTAGATATTATATGATTGCCAATTTTACCGTTGCCAATTTTACCGCTTTGCTAGTTTTGCCGAATTTACCTATTCCAAATTTACCTTTGCCAAAATTACCTTGCCGAAAATACCGTTGACGAAAATACCGTTGCCAAATTTACAGTGATTCGGTGAAAGGACAGGGTGTGTAAATAGTGTGTTGAAAGGGAGTTGAATGACCAGTGTGATAAGTGAATAGTAGATGTTTTTGGTAGAGTTATAGCATTGCAAACGATTGTATAATGTTGTATGAAATGTGTACTGTGTAAGTTAATAAAGTTACTTTTGCTGGAATACAGTGTTGAGAATCATACTGTGAGTAATGTAGTTCTGTACAGTTTCGTTTCACATTGTTACGTCTCGGTGCCTAGGGGGTTGGTTCTATCTCTTATACTTCTTATTTTTCCTAAAAGAATAATTAGTCTTCCTTCAACTTCCTTCCAAATAACGAATAAAACGACTTTAGAAACAATAAAGAATACTTTTAATAATAATACTACTGAACTCCACAGTCTATAAAATACATACAATTCATATTAGAACACAAGTCAATAAAACAACAGTACGTCTACCCTCTCTCTCTCTAACTCAACACTAACTGACGTAACACTCCTACACACTTGCTTCCGTACACACGGGGTATGACCGCACGCTTTCATTCAAGCGGACAAGGGTCATTCTCTGGTAAATGAAAAAGACATTTGACCACGAGTTATAAAAGGGAGATAAACAAACAAAATCAAGTGAGTTAATTATACTTATACGTTATAACATATAAATAACGCCTACACAGATAAAAGAATACGAGTTACAAATATAACAGTTACCATCATTATCTAACTGGTGTAGAGAGATATGATAACAAAATGTACAGGTAAAAACTGTGACCTATATTAATCCATTGACCAACTTTCTGTTTTAACAAGTTGTTGTTTAAAATCTTTCTTTCTTTCAGGGACTTTAATGCAGTTTACTTTTCTCTTTGTTCAAAATTGAGTTTTAAACTATATTTTTTTGCATAGGCCTATCTTTGTCATTTCTCATCTGTCTGCTGTTGTGAGAGATGGAAGATGAGGATGTTATTTCTGTGACAAACTACCATGGCAGCGATGGCACAGAAAGCAACAGTGCGTCTTCTGACATCACCAAGTCAAAAGGTCAGTTTATCAATCACATCTTTATTGCACTGTTTGGTAACAGGGCGTATATTTTGCACTCAGCTGACACCTGATCAGAATAAACCCAACAGACCCATCCCAAATTGCAGACATTGTCGACACCCACATGAAACGGTAGATCACATCCTATAATTGGAATGCTCCAAGGTAATCAATGTCAGTCATACATTTCAACGTAACCTCAACTTACCATTACCAACACCCTATATAACAACACATTAAAAAAACTTATCCCAGTGTTCACCAGTTTCCGTGGACATGGCATACCAGGGGATTGTGTGTCCAGCACAATGCCCAGCCTCTTTTACTTTACCCCAACAAACCAACCAAATGAATCATTGATCTTGCTAAATAAGTGTCCCATTTAGATACAAAGAGCAAATTATGTAGCATTTACCAATTTCTTTGCCCATGTTTTAATAAAAGGGGATTGTGTGGCCAGAACAATGCTCATCAACCCTTCACTATCTCCTCCTATTGTTGATCAATAGCAGCGTCCACCAGTTTCCATGCCTGGGCATACACTGAGATTGTGTGAACAGCACAATGACCAGCCATATTCTACTCTCCGTAAATAATATCAGGTACCCATGACTGCCCATGAGTGATGACTCAGGGATGCATCACTACTTGACAGACCCCCCACCCACCCACACAGTGTTGTTTTGCTGACGTTTTAGTTTCACAGATGTTCCTTCTAGATAGAAGATTATTACGTCCACTAGGCCCAAAACTCCTGCAGGGCATATTGATCGGTCGCAGCCATGGATAGAACCTGCAATGTCTCGGTTGACAGTCCGGTGAACTAACCTCGGGTCCAGCTGCTCACATTCTATCAATTCTTTTTGTTATTAACAGAAATGTCTTATTTTTTTATAGTTTTTTTTTTGCTAGACCACTGGCTACAAAAAGACACTTACCTTACCACTTACCAAATGATAATACAACTTAAGCCAGATGACTAACCATTAAATAATTATTTTTTTTTCTCCGCAGATAAACAGGAAACCACATTAAAGGTGGGTAGACCAAAAAAAAGAATATGTATGTTTTAAATGTTTCATCCGTTAAACCAAATTCGACGTGAAGCTAATAAATAAGTATTATTGTAGAAGATCAAATAAATAATACTTGTAGTGAGCAAAGCATTTGACATTGCAGCCGACACACATTTTTTTTTAAATGGCTGTTTTTTGTCATGTGTGTTTTAATACATATTTAATTTGATTCTATTCTTTCTAAATTGTTTTATATAAGAGTGATATAATTTACTCTTTGTACCTTAATTTTAACAAATCTAGTTAAATATGTAGACTACTTTATCAATAGAAAGTTTGACATTTTTGTTTTAGTCCTTTCAGTTTTTTATGAACATCTTGACTTGAAATATACTCTATCCTAGAAAAAACAAAAAATATGCTTATTTGTTGTTAATAACTGAAAGTTTCAGTCTTCTATTGAGCAAAATTTCATATTTCTGTCTTATTTCATCTTTATTTCTGTCCCAATTTTTATGTGATATTGTCATGGTGTTTTCTTGTTTCTTTAGACTAGAATTTAAAAAACAACAACATCATTTTAAGAGAAATTCTTAAAATCAGCTATTAGTGAACATCCCATAAAAAAAACTTCTTTAAGGTCATTAATAATATAAAACTAAACATGAAAGCAATACAGTAAGATGGGGTGACTATGGTCCACTTTTAAGCTTTGTTTCTATATATCTTAACAGATGTCACCTTATAAATCTAAAATTAGTTGTAAATCCTGGGGACTGGCACATACTCAAGATAAAAACCTGAATAGATTTCATAGGAATTTTTTAAAGTTTAATTTAGAATTTTTTTGTAGGGTGGCCAATTTCTAATTCTTACAGGGCTGATTTTGGCGGGTATTATTGGTGCAGGAATTAATGACATTCTTATGTCAATTCATGTATTTAGAACTTATTGACAACCCTTAGACTGTGCTGTATAAAGCATAAACAACAGTAGCCTATATAACAATAACTTGGCAAAATTTGTTTAATATCCAGACAGAAAAAGTGCAGATGAAACAAATTATGAAAATATGGTATTACAAATTAAAATAAAAAACTTTAATAATAAAAAAAAACTTGAAAAAGGTGAAAAAATGTTTATTTTATTATGATCTACTAATGCAAGTCTCAATGGATGTTTAATTGTAGCGTCGATCAGTAACTCATGATCATTGTGACTTGTTCTGTGAGTTAAAAAAATAAACAAAATGTGTTTAATTTAGTACATTCATTGGTTTGGTATTTATAATGGTTTTATACAATTGTTGGCATAAGGGAGTAGGATAAAAAAAGTTAATTTGTTGCTTTAAACATCGGATGCATTGTTCTTTCTCAATGCATATCTGTTTAAGTGAACACGATAATGAATAATACACCGAAATAGGTTAACTGTGTGCAATAAATCCAAGAACAAAACAACTTCTCACCATGGCCATAGTCACCCCGTCAACGCTGCCATTATAACGGCTGACTATGGCCACCCTTATTCTAAGAAAAATAGCGGTGATAGTTTTTATTTCAATAATAGTCCCCGTTAAGTAAGTTTTAGAAAGATAAAAAAATTTAGTTAAATAAATATAATCACCTTAAAAAGTTCTGGGTAGTAAGAACTTGACAGGTTGACTTAATTAGCTATGCTTAAAATCGTATGTCAGACGGCCATCTTGAAAAGATGTCTGTACCTCAGAAAAATATTCTGTTCACCGTGAAAAGCTGCTAAATAGTAACCTATATCTTTATTATGTATTATATACAGTTGAAAGACCTGAAATTATAATATTTTTGGTTTTATGGCACTCTAAAATATTTTTTCCTTAATGGCCCAAAGTCACCCCTGGATGGCCACGTTTACCCCATCTTACGGTATTGTGAAATATTTAGTTTTAATATTTTTGTTTCTGAAAAAATTACTCATTAAGAATGATTTTCTTTTAATTTAATAATCTTTTGGCTTCAAAGTGCTGGTGAAATTGGTAGCTTCAGTTGTTGAACTTTATATTAATTCAACACACACTGCTAAAAAATGTTACACAGCACATCATCCAGTTTTATTTATGCTCTCTCTCCCCCCCCCCCCCCCCACACACCTGTTCCCCAGGTTTATAAACGCAGATGGTATGTGCTGCTGATGTTCAGTCTCTACTGGTTCACCCAGAATGCCGTCTGGAACACGTGGGGGCCCATCTCGTCCAGCAGCAAGGAGGCCTTCTCCTGGAGTGACAGCACCATCGCCTGGCTCACCAACTGGGGCCCCATAGCCTATGTGCTGTGTGGGGCGTTTTTTCCCTGGCTGCTACAGTCCAAAGGTTAAGATACTTAATTTTAAAAATTATATTTCTATTGTATCTGTTATAACAAAAACGTTTATATCAGTTTAATAATAAATGTTTGAAGTGATGAATCAAAAGGAAGGGGAGTAATTATTTTATTGTTGTTGTTTTTTTAAACACTTATCTTACCTGTGGACTAAGCTATATTTAGCAACACTGACTTTGAGGGAGGTAGCTGAAAAAAAGTTAACGGTTGATTATACATGATTTTCTAATGTGCCTCTATGTTTACTTTGTATTTATTCATAACTTGTTCGCACTAAGTAGAGATCAGATTCTGGTGCCAATCAAAGATACAAACATTTATTTAATGCGCAGGTTGCTATGAGTTAACACTTTAAAAAAAAAAGAAATATAACTCTTGTGGAGTCATAATTATTGGTATTTTGTTTTTTCTCTTCTGACTGGAAATATTATAGGAGAATACATTTTATAAACAAGTTCAAAATGAACTATTTTCATTTTACAAAAATTCATTTTTTTTGCCATAGTACTGCTATTAAAGATAATATTTTATATAAGGGAAAAGGAAATTTAATGCAATTAACCTTTCTATGGTATATATAACATGGGAGGGCCTGCTTTTGGTCAATGAAATCTTTATCTCCATTGTATTATATATTATCAAGAGCCACACCATAATTACATACAGAGAGGCCGGCTGGTCCCACGGTTAATTCACCGGACTGTCAACCAAAACGTCGCTGCTTCTGTCCCTTCCGTCGACCGCTCCCTGCCGCCCTGCAGGAGTTTTGGGCCTTTTGGACGTAATAATCTTCTAATTAGAAAAAAACGTCTGTAAAACTTATAAGAAAAATATAAGCTTAGTACTAGATTCTTGTGCATCATATTGTATGATGCCGACCTGTCAAGCTTTGCTCTTAGGTAGGCCTATTGGTTAGCTTGATTCTAGTGAAATACATTCCGTTCATGTACGTTAATCAATCAATCAGATGAAACCATCACATCACAAATTGAAATCGGGTTTATTCGTCTTCTTCTTCTGCGTTCCATTTAGCTTTCCTTCGCTGTGTCAGACTGGCAGTCCTGTTTCTCTGACGAACCGGGGGGGGGGGGGCTGCTGTCTGTAGGAATGGCTTTGGGCCCCAGAGCTTTTCCTTCATGGTGGCTCCCTGAGGCCAGGCCTGGTTACGGGCCTCTCTGTGGAGTGGGCACCATTGGCCCTTTGCCCATCTAAGTATCTTTTCATAACCCTCATTTGACTTTACAATGATATTTGATATAAAATAAATAGAGCATATATAACGTATAATTTAAAGAATTGACCTATTAGAGGTTATAAAATTATAAAATTGTTATAAAAGCTTAGCTCGTCCCATCCTGGAGTACGCATCGACGGTATGGGATCCCCATCAACAACTCCTATCTAAGCTGGAGATGACCCAACGTCGAGCGGCACGTCGTATCTTACAGGACTACGGCCTTAAAACAAGCGCCTCTGCTTTGGTGGCCAAACTCCAACTGTCACCACTATTTACAAGATCGTGAACCGCCGCGTGGAAATGTCCACGCAGCCAGGTCGAATCCATTAGGTGTCCCGCTCTACCCGAGGACATCAGCTCAAGCTGCATGTCCCACATGCACGCTCCAACGTCTACAAATATTCTTTTTTTTTTCCGTCAGCCATTTAATAGGATGTGGAACACCCTGGACCAGGCCTCCATCACTGCCCATACTGTGCCGCGTTCAAATTGTCACTGAAGGGCTGGTCTATAAACCTAAAGTGACACTCTGTCATCTGTAGGCTTATATAATTGTAGTTTGTGATATTTTGTTTTATGTGTAATTAAATTGTGGACTCTTTCCTCGGTCCTAACGGAATCTCCACAGTAATGTGAAGAAGAAGAAGAAGGTATATTATAGTTTGGCAATTCAACGTTACACTGAGCTATATATGTATGGAGTCCTCAATCACTAAAATTGTAGGAGAAAATGCAGACTTTTATATTTAGATAAGTGAGCCCCAGTACGATGGCCGATTTGACCTGGAAATACATACAATTAAATATGTACTTTTTGATATAATTTTAAATACTTTAAAATTTGATCATTACCATAATATAGAAATTATTACTTTTAAGCAAATTATGTCACTGAGCTATCCAAATTAAATTCAAATTTAATAATTTCTGTAAAAGAAATGCTAGAGTAGGGCCTATATTCAAAAAATGTATGTTCGGCGTAAAATATTTTAATCAAATTTCATTGACGCATTTCCAGAAAGTGTTCAATTTTATGTATTTCCATGTCAAATCGGCCATTTTAAGAGAGTTCACTTATCTATATATAAAAGTCTGCATTTTCTTCCTATTTTTATGCTTTATTTTAATTGAGCGAGCACTCCATGTGTATATAGTTCAGAGCTCTATTACTCTTTTGTTTTTTTATCACTTTGTGAAACCATTTATGTCATGCATAATTTGTCTGAAACTCTGACGTAGGACTGCGTTGGTCTGTGGTACTCAGTATGTTCTGTGTATTTATTGGCACAGCCTTCAGGATCATCACCTCCGAGAAAGAGACAGCCACTGTGTAAGTTGACAATCCACCCCTGTGTAAGTTGCCAATCTTAATTACTCTTATGTTCTTTGTTCCAGTTCACAGACCATCACCATGTCAGGCATTAGCATTAGTGCTTTTTTTTTTTCATTATGTTTGATTTATCTACTACCAGAAGATACATTTATTATAACTATTTAACTTATAATAGATAAATTGCCCGGCGTTGCCCGGGGAAGAAAATGCATAGGCCTTTAGTCTACTTCTGGGGGCAGTGTGGCCGTGCGGGAAGCGCGTTCAGCTGGCTTAAACGAAGGTCCTGGATTCAAATCCTGATGCGGTCTAGGATTTTTTTCCCGGGTCTGGAGTACGTCCCAGCTCTGATGGGTACCTTACCTTAGTTGGGGTAAAGTAAAGGTGGCTGTTCATAGTGCTGGCCACACAATCACCTAGTATGCCGTGGCCACAGAAATTGGTGACCGCTGCTTTACCGGCTCTATGGATCAATTTGGTCCGAATGGTACTTTATTTTTTTTTATAGTCTACAGATAAGAATTTCATAAACTATAATGAACAGAAAGCTATAATAATTAAAAAAAAAATATTATCAAGTATTTACTGAAAGCATTTAGGCAAGTAATTTCCAAAGAATATTGTAAACGGGTTAAAAAAATAGCCATGTCTTGTATTTTTATATGTAAAAAATTTTGGACTATCTCTGGCTGAGAGTCTACCACCCAAAGCCCGCATGTCTAAAATATAATTATTAGATTTTATTAACTAAAAACATTTTAGAAAAGCTATTTAAGTTCTGAAATTCTTTACATTCTTTATAAAAAGTAATATTAATTAAAATGTGTAAAAGTAGCCAACCTAAATTACTATTACAGAAAAGGAAAAAAAATTACAGTGGGGAATTGAGCACCTGTCTCCTGTATGTCTAAATATAAAATTTTTAGATTTCACTTACTGAAAACCTTTTAGGAAAGCATTAAGTCCTGAAATTCTTTACAATCTTTAAAATAAAGTAATATTAATGGAAATGTTAAAAATAGCCTACCTATACTGCTATTACAGAAAAAGATAAATAGTTTTCAGTGGGGAATAGAGCCTAGGTCACCCGCATAGCAGTTCAGGGCGCTAACCACTAATCTTTTCATTAGCATTTGGAATGATGTTAAGTTACTGGCTTTCCTGGTTTGTTCCAATGACCCATTCCATGCCTGGATGCCACTCTGAAAGAAAGAGTACTTATATGCATTTGTTCTCGCATAAGGGTAAGACCTAGTGACTGCCTTCCCTTAGCTCCTAAATGTCAAAGTCAGCTATTATTGTTTTGCTAGAGGACTGTCTTTACTTTTTATGGCCTTATCGAAATTGACTTACAGACATTCCTTCTTACTTACTTACTTACTTACGCCTACTACACCTCTCGGGGCATAGGCCACCAACAAGGCTCTCCAGCCATCCCGGTCCCGAGCGAGTCTTTCCAATTGTCCCAAAGAATGACC
Organism: Anisus vortex; assembly: GCA_949126835.1. Lineage (NCBI taxonomy): Eukaryota > Metazoa > Mollusca > Gastropoda > Planorbidae > Anisus > Anisus vortex. Next base: position 3,202,339 of record OX421500.1, on the reverse strand, counting down.
TGATCTCTTGACGTCGGCATCCAGGTCACGTCGCCAGCTGTTCGAGGTCGGCGCCTCTTCCCTTGGGGGTTCCATGATAGGGACTGTCTGGTAATGTTGGAAGCTGGTTTTCGGAGTGTGTGTCCCAACCATCTCCATCTTTTTTGCATGATCTCCAGATCGGCTGCCTGTTGACCCGTGCGAATCCAGAGCTCATCATTACTGATCATGTCCGGCCAGCGTATATGCAAAATTCTCCTGAGACATGAGTTTATGAAAGTCTGGATCTTCTTGGTGTTGGTAGCTGTGGTCCTCCACGTTTCAGCACCATAGAGTAAGACAGACTTCACATTTGAGTTGAAGATCTTGATCTTTGTTTTCAGGGATATTTTTCTTGAGCTCCAGATATTCTTAAGTTGGAGGAAGGCTGTCCTGGCCTTGCCAATTCTCGCCCTCACATCGGTGTCGGTTCCACCCTTCTTGTTGACGATTAAGGTTATTGTAGCTCCACTTGTTCAGGGTTGACTTAAAGGAGGAGACGGAGGGGGCGGCGATTGTGTTGTGTTCCAACGAGTTCCACATTCTGATGGCCGAACTAAAAAAAGAATATTTGTAGGTGTTTGTACGTACGCGTGGGACATGTAATTTGAGTTGGTGCCCTCGGGAACAGCGGGACACTTTCTGGGTTCTACTTTTTTGGGTCGATAGGTTCACTTGGTCGTTGATGATTTTATAAATCATGGACACTTTGTCAATTGCTTTTCGTTATTGTAGTGATTCTAGGTGAAGTTTTGCTACCAGGGCAGAGGCGCTTGATTTGGTGCTGTAGTCCTCTAGTATTCGACGTGCCGCGCGTCGCTGGGTCATCTCCAGCTTGTCAATCAGGTTTTGCTGGTGGGGGTCCTAAACTGACGAGGCGTATTCTAGGATGGGGCGAGCTAAGCTTTTATAACAGTGGGTTTGAATTTTGGTGGAACACCCCTTTAGGTTCCTATGGATGAAGGCGCAGACTCTGTTAGACTTGGCAGCAATAGATTGGCCATGTGTTCCCCAGTGGAGATTTTCTGTGATGTTCAATCCCAAGTATTTGGCTTCTGACACCCTTGCAAGAGTTTGGCCATTTAAAGTATAGCTAGTGGGTATCCTATTTCTTTTTCTGTAAACAGAGAAGAGGAGGCATTTATTGACGTTGAACGCCGTTTGCCATTTCGATGCCCAGGCCTCTAGCTTTAGGAGGTCTTCCTGTAAATGGACAGCATCATTAGGGCTATCGATTGGAGCGTACAGGATGGTGTCACCTGCAAAGAGTCGTACCCTGGAGTGAAGTACACTCTCCAAGTCATTGATGAATATCAAGAACAGCAAAGGCCCAAGAACCGATCCCTAAGGAACTCTAGATATGACCGGTCCTATTGTTGAAGTTTCACCCTCTACAACGACCTGTTGGGTGTGCCGACGAGGAAGTTCTCAATCCATCTCTTGGTCTGTCCTCTTATACCGTAGAAATCCAACTTGAGAAGGAGGCGCTTGTGAGGGACCATGTCAAAGGCCTTCGAAAAATCCAGCAGGATGGTATCGGTTTGCCCAGCCTTGTCGACGGTCGCTGCCAAATCGTCAACGGTGAGGATGAGCTGGGACTCGCAGGATCTCTTTTTCCTGAATCCGTGTTGAGCATCTGTGATGATGTTATTATGCTTGTTCAGGTGGCTACAGATTTCCGACGTAACAATGTGTCCGAGAAGCTTACAACACACACACGTCAATGAGATTGGCCTATAGTTTCCCGGTAGGCTTCTGTCCCCTTTCCTGAAGACTGGTTGCACTCGGGCGTGTTTCCAGATGCCTGGGAATTCCCCGGAAGCCAGTGATTTGTTGAACAAGAGGGTCAATACAGGTGCCAGTTCTGATGCTAGTTCTTTGAGTAGTCTTTGAGTAGTCGGCAGGGTATATCTTCTGGGCCTGCTGCTTTTTTGGGGGTTAAGGTTTGAGAGCAGCTTATGGACGCCGTTGGTGTGGATCTTTATAGCCGGCATGTCTGCTTATGGGGCGTCATCCATGTTGGTTATTATGCTTGCATCCTCTCTCGTGAAAGCATCGCAGAATTGATGATTTAAAATGTCGGCTTTCGTCTTGCTATCACTGTGTGACAAGCCGTTATGCTTTAAGGAACTTGGTCTTCCATTTGTGGACGTTGAGGCCAAGGCGAGTGGAGTTCTGTCACGATGTTGGCCTTTTCCTGCATCTGCTGCTGAGTATGTGCGAGTTATGCCAGGTCATCCGCAAAATTTAGATCGTCTAGATGTGATCATAGGGTACACTGGATGCCATTACGTTTATCTGATGTGGATGTCCTCATGATCCAGTCTATCGCTAGCAGAAACTGAAATGGCGACAGTAAACAGCCTTGTCTCACTCCTGTCCGTACTTGGAATGCCTCTGTTGGGTGGCCTCTATGGATCACTCTGTATTTTAATCCTACATAAGAATTCTTAATTATAGAGGTAATTTTCTCAGGGACCACATAGTGTCTTAGCAGCCTCCAAAGTGATTCCCTGTCTACGCTGTCAAAAGCCTTTTCATAGTCAATAAAGTTGGCATATAGGGAGGGGGGGGGAATTCCACTCAAGCGACTGCTCCAGGATGATGTGCAGTGTACCTATTTGGTCAGTGCAGGATCTATCCTTGCGGAAACCAGCTTGTTGATCTCGCAGCTTCGTATCAACAGCATCTTGCAGTCTGCCAAGCAGAATCCTGTTGAACACCTTTCCTGGGATTGATAGTAGGGTAATTCCTCTATAGTTAGAGCAGGAGCTTAAGTTTCCTTTCTTAGGGAGTTTAATGAGTAGTCCCTCTTTCCACTCTGTTGGGACTTGCTCCTTTGTCCAGATCTTTTGGAAGAAGGGTTGTAAGAGCTCTACTGTAGTCTCCACGTCCGCTTTCAGTGCCTCCGCAGGGATATTATCTGGTCCAGGTGCTTTGCCGCTTTTAAGCTTCTTGATGGCTTGGTGTATTTCTTCCTTTGTAGGTGCATTGCAGTCTATCGGCAGGTCTATGTCCGCTGGCTGGATATCAGGTGGGTCTGGTGGGTCTAGCCTGTTGAGTAGCTCTTCAAAATACTCCACCAATCTTCTCTTTTGTCCTTCGTCATCGATTATCTGCTTTCCTTCTTTATCTTTCACCGGTCTTTCAGGTTTACTAAACTTCCCAGATAACTTCTTGGTGATGGTATACAAGTCTTTCATATTTCCATTTCTGGCTGCTTCCTCAGCTACTGCAGCTAGAGCATCTGCATAATTCTTTTTGTCAGCTTTGATGCTCTTCTTACTTCTAGATAGAATATTATTACGTCCTTGGCCCAAAACTCATGCAGGCTGGCAGGGATTGGTCGGCCGCACGAACGGCCAGCGTGACTTTTGGCTATGATATGATTTGACGACTCAGTGCACATAATTGGCCTTATTTTAACAGGGTACATATGGATACATTTCCGTTGCAGTAATGAATATAAAAGTATTCACTAATAATTGTTACAGGGCCACTTGGCCAGTATCCTTTTAAAAAAAATATATTTGAGAGCCACAAAAGGCTATAAAAATGATATTTTAAGTTTAAGAAAGTAAGTAGTCAAGTACCCTTAGGACCAAACTGATCATAGGGCTGGGGATGCAGTGTTCACCAGTTTCTGTGTCCACAGCATATTAAGGGATGTGTGGCCAGCACAATGCCGATCCACCTTTTCGTTACACCAACTAATGTCAGGTACCCATCAGAGCTGGGCAGACTCATGGACATGCTCAAATCCTGGGAATAAATCCTAGCCTCCACCACGATTCGAAACCAGAGCCTTCGGATTGCCAGTCGAACACGCTGCTGCTTGGCCACCGTGCCCTTTATATATTTTAAGTTAACCCTTTCTATACGTTTTGCCATACTGTATGCCGTAACGATATGGCTCGGCTTGATTTTACGTATAGAAAGAGTTAACCCATATCTTGCTGAGGTCTTATTTTTTCTTGATTTGTACTTGTGTTATAGAAAGTCATAGTGTAATACACAAATGATAGTTTGTTTGTAAAATTTATTATTTTTTTAAAGAAATATTTATATTTTAAATTCTCTCCTTAAAAAAGGACGCCAGCAACAAATGATACCTTGACATTGCATGTTTGCAAGAGAAACAGGCCCTCTTATCTCAAGGATAAATACATTTTTTGTTAACAATTTAAGTTAGAATGTTTAATTTATAGCTTTTCAAGACAATAAGATAAGAAAATAGCGTAATAAAACATTGATATTCGAGTGGCATCCGGGCACGGAATGGGTTAAATGAACAAACCTGATAAACCAATAACATCATTTAAAAAATTAATAAAAATGCAAGACTAGACTCTGATCACAGATAAGCGTAGGACACAATAATCTTCGTTACAAAAGGAGCGTGTGTAATATATAATATAATATTATATCAATCATATTTAATTTTGTTTAAACATGCTTTATATTATAATATCTTTGTTTGTTTGCATAATATGCTGAAGATATTGTGATACTTGGCGTAAGCACCTAGATAAATATATATATATATATATTAGGCAGCTGAGCCAACAGTATATATATATAGTTGATATCCCTCATTACTTATAACAAAATCTGATATTCTTTCCGATAATATTTATATTATATAGGTCCAAAGAAATTTATTCATTGGTGGCGTCTCCTCGTATTGTTTTCATCATACTGCGTTGTAAATATCTTATTCCGTATTGGTATTTTGGGCAACAGATTGGTTTTCTGGGCAGTGGATTTGTATTCTGGGCATCGGATAGGTCTTCAGTGCAATGGATTGGTTTTCTGGGCAACAAATTGGTCTTCTGGGCACCAGATTAGTCTTCTGAGTAGCTGGCAGGTCTTCTGGGCAGCAGATTCATTGTTTGGGGAGCTGATTCGTCTTCTGGGCAGCATATGTGTCTTGTGAGCAACATATTGATCTTATGGGCATCAGATAGGTCTTATGGGCACTGGATTGGTCCTGGATTGTGTAGTGGATAGGTTTAACGGACAGCACATTTATATTTAGGGCATCGTATTTGTATTTTGGGCAGCTGATGTGTCTTATTGGCAGAGGATTTGTGTTCAGAGCATTGGACATATTTTATGGGCAACAAATGGTTCTTTTGGACATTATATTGGTCTTATGGGTAGCGGATAGTCTTAAAAGCATCATGTTTGTCTTTTGGGCAATGTATCGAAGCCAGCAAAAGAAGAAAAAAAGCAAGAAATGTTTGCGTCGATCCTATTGTAATAGAAAAAGAGTAGCAAGTTTTAGAAAAGGAGAACTCTGTCTTTGTCAGCTGTATGATGTATTCTAGGATTTAGTCAACATAAATTTGCTTAAAACAATATGCAAAGCTGAATAGTCTTATCTAAGATTCAACATTATTTGTATTTTTTTTTAGATAATTAGGAGAGCTAGAATCTAGAAATTCACTAGAATGTCTTTAGTTACATCCTATTTATTACATACATGGCGGCTGAATAAATATGTTGAGTGCATTATATAATCTTCGTCTTCTATTGAACTAATAGCATGTTGAATTGAGTAAAGTTTGTTACAGATGTTGAGAATAAAATTGAAATATATACTAGAAGTAGTATAATAATATATATTATTTATGTATATAAATGTACAATGTGGCTTTAAAACTAGTTAATATGGACAAACAATATATCATTCATACTCAACTTGCTTCAAATGTTAAAGTCTCCATAATATGTTTTTTAAAAAGTCCAAAAAAATAACATTTTAGGTCACGGTATCATTTGTTGCTGGCGTCCTTTAAAAAGGAAATTTGGTTTTAACACCTCTGTGTAATTATTATTATTGTTTTAAAATAAATATCTATGTGTGTGCCCTCCACGAACTTTAATTAACGAAGTTATGTTAAAGCTAAAGTCAATCATTTTCATTAAAAAAATTTCACTCGACTTGACTTTTTTTTCGCAATTTTATCCAACTCACGACATAAATTTGTTTCAAGCGCAAAAAAAAAAAAAAAAACTAAAAGAAGACATTTGAAGATAATAATTAGATGGATCAGTATCTGTTCTTAACATTCAATGAAAAAATTGAAAACTATTAACTAAATTTTATGTCTTAAGTTAAATCGCATTTTACGAAGTGTTCTTAAAAAAAGGACGCCAGGAAGATATGGGTTAACATGTATAAAATAAAATGATTTTTTACTCCCTTTATCTTAACTTGCGCTGTCTGTCTGATTGTCTGCTTGCAAAACTTTGCATCGATTTTTTTACCACTTCCCGTCGTCCAATCGAGCTGAAACTTGGGTAGCAGACTTGTCCAGACTAACAATACATTCTTTCAAATTTTCCACATCATAGCCTTTTGAAAAGTCACGAATACCTTCAACCAATTTGCGAATTGAAGAAAATATTTCACGTTAAACATGGCTGCCTCTACAGGAAGAGACGGAAGTAAATACACTTTTCGGATATGCTCGTTTTTACGAAATAAATAGAATGAAAACGACACAATGTAGCCGAAACAAAGCGAGTTATCTTTTTATGGTGTTTGCGGGCCAAAGCTAGAGAAAAAAAAAGGATGCGCAAAATTTTAGTGTGGAAATTCATATGGCATGATATCACTTATATTTATTTTAATCTATCAAAATATAAATTAAATGTAAACTTGGTTTACAAAGAAATGGAGTTTAATAAAAACTTTGTTTTTAAGGGTTAGTTTATTTTTGTGAAATTAATTTGTACAGGACTGGGGACTTTTAAAATCTTACAATTTGTATTATAGTTTTTACTTTTTTTTAAATATATCTTATTTTACTTTCATTTTTTATTCTGTTTAGACTCATTCACATTGGTCAATTTTTTAATGGAGTGGCTGGACCGATAGGGATGGGAGGAATGCCCACTCTCTCATCGATCTGGTTCCCTGCCAACGAGAGGATAATCGCCACTGCAGTTGGCACGTCCATCGCCTATCTGGGCCTGGCACTACCGTTCATTCTAGGTAAATATAAAGTATTTAATTTATTTATTTTGTATTTTTTTTATTTTATCATATTGTTGATTTAGAATTTCAGTGGTTAAATACTGGGGAAAAGCAAGGGTTAGTAGAATATAGAGAAAGATTATAGACCTGAAAGCACAAAGATACCTAGTCTAGACTTATCATTAGCGTAATTAAACAAAAATAAAAAAAGACTGAAAAAGATATATATACTTAAATCTTATAAAAACACCTAAATAATAAAAAAAATAGGAATCCAACTAAATACTTGCGGCTGTCCAAACAAAAATGTCCTTCATGCTGATATTCTTCAAAAGTATTTTTTTTTTATTGTTCTCACTTATTAAAGGTCCATTCCTGGTGACCGATGGCCCAATGAACCTCAACACCACAACCACCCCTGCACCAACCACCACAGTGTAAGTACAGGTGAATATCCAGACAATGGCATTGAGGGTAATGTTGGGTGGTCCATAGAATTGTGGGTAATGTTGGTTGGTCCATAGAATTGTGTGTGATGTTGGTAGGCCTATAGAATTGTGTGTGATGTTGGTAGGCCTATAGAATTGTGGTGATGTTGGTAGGCCTATAGAATTGTGGGTAATGCTGGTAGGCCTACAGAATTGTGAGTAAAATTGGTAGGCCTATAGAATTTAGAATTATGAGTAACGCTGGTAGGTCTACAGAATGGTAGTTAATGTTGAAAACTCTTTAGAATATTGGTAGGCTTAAAGAATAGGATGATATAAATTTCTGTTTACTTTAATTAAGTGAACAGTATATATAGTGATACTTTCACTGAATTTCTACTTTTTTTTTTTAGTGCGGGAAGGAATGCTACACATTACAAGCAACACTAAATTGCCTTGTGACTAGTTAAAAAAATGTTCAAATTAAAAAAATAAGCTCCATTAAAATTCAAATTACTTCCTCAAAGAACATGTGTGCTGAGCACGTTTCTTAGACCTTAATTGGTGTTCAGTTTTACTAGACAACCATTTTCACTCTTGTTTTTTTTAATAATATTGTCAAACAAACCTTATTGATTGCAAACACACATTTAGTGCAGGCGCTATCCTGTCAGTAATAATAATGGCGATAGCGGTGTAGAACAGGTGTCGTCAACCTACGGCATGCGTACCAGACTTGGCACACAGAGCTTTTTTCAATGGTGAAGACCCGACATAAAGAAAATGCATTTACATAATTACTTCTGAGCTTATTTTAATTTAACAAAATTTAAGTCTACATAAAGAAAAAAACTTATTGAAAGTTGATTTGTTAACGCTTGATATTTGTTTTTTTAAATGATTAATCTCTTTTCAGGCATACTGCAAGTCACATGTTCTCATACACACTGGAACCAGCAAATGTCACAGGTAAAATGCCATAGAATGATTTTATTATTAGAATGGAAATGTGTTGAAATGTCCTCAACAGAATCTTATTTCACACAATTGAACTAAATAAATTGGCTTACATACATTTTACAAAAGTATTTTTTCAGTGTACCTAAATTTTCAAATATTTGTTACATTGTAAAAGCGTAGTTGTCTAGTAAATTAGTAAACGCATGAAACCATTTAAGTCTAGTGTCTTATTCATAGAATTTGAAAATCATAAATATTTGTACTTTCAGATGCAAGGATCAGCCGAGAGAGAGACGATATCATGAAGTATATGTATTACTGTAAGACTTTTTAATTTTCTAGTTGTGAGCCTGATTGTGGTGTTGGGTAGAGTTTGAGGAAAAGGATTTTGTCTTTAGTGGAATTCGCTTAACCATTTCAGCTCTAATCAGTTGCCAACCTATACTTCCCCTATCCCTAAGCCAAGTTCTGTATATTGACCAAGAAATCAGACAAAAAATATTAAAAAAATTCACTGTAAAAAAAGCAATGTAATTGAATTCTTCATAGTTAAAATAAAAGAACATAAGGTTTTAATTCAACCAGAAAAGGTGACAACTGAGAGCTAAAAAGGAAAATAAAATAGATTCAATGAACATAAGTCGATCAGTTGCCATTGTTTGTCAAGAAATTTTGAAATCATCGTATCGGGCTCAAATCCTCCTATTCAATCAAAGCCAATTCAACTTCTACAACGCTTTCAATATGACTATTATCTTAGCGTTATCGAAATAATAATAATATTGCCGAAATACCATATACTATAATATACATGGACTGCTTGCTTTAGTATTTCTGCTATATGATGACTTGAAACACTGATGATCGGAATTCCCGATTCTAAATAGCGTAATTGCTATACCGAAAATAAAGTTATTGATATACAAGTTCCGTTTTATTTAATCGCTATGATTTTCTCAATGAAAAATTAAAATCGAAAGAAGTTCAGAGCGGAAACATTTATAGATCAGTGTTGTGTGCGCACGGAAAAAGAACATAAGCTCTAAAAATAGAACAAGCGGTCCATCTTATTATAGTCAATGATACATTAATAGGCCTACAAGTATTCATTTAAAGCCGACAAAAATGCGATTTAATAAAACGGAACTTGTATAACAATTACTTCATTTAGAATCGGGAATCGCAAAAAAAAGAAGATAATAGCATAAAAAACTAAAGAAAGCGGTCCATATGTCCCTAAAAGAACACTTTGTTCTGCCAACTCATCGCTTCTGGAAGAGCCCCGTTTCTCTCTGATGACCGTTGGCCTTAGAGCCTTCTCAGTATCCGGACCGAAGGTGTGGAATCTTCTTCCCATTCAACTAAAGCAAACAAGCTCCATTGATTCCTTCAAGAAGAACTTAAAAACTCATTATTTCAATATTTATCTCAGTTAACATGCTTTAGAGCCCCACTGTCTTACTAATATGTTAGGTCGGTTATTTTGTTTTAGTTGTTTGATTTGTTCTATGTTTGTAATTTTTTGAATCATCATTTAGTTGTTTTTTTTATCTCTTGGCCTATAGATTGTATCTGTGTTCTTTAATTGTTATGTTAAATGCGCTCTGAGCTTACAGTATGTTTGTTGGCAGCGCTATACAAATGTCATTATTATTATTATGTATATTATTATCTATGGAAATACCATCATTTTTTTAAAGAATTAGCGCTAAAAATGCATTATTTTTAAAAAATTCACTCAATTTAATTCGAGGTAAAAATAAAACAATAAAAAATGTGTAAAAATAGCATCACTCTTGCTCTCTTCGATCAGAGTTTAAAGAGGCTTATATAGTCATTTAAAATCTCATATCAGCAACGATACAACCCTGGACTGCATTGATTTGTGCATATTCACACTTAAACAAATACATTTTTTTAATCGATTGCAATGTGGTATAATTTTCTTTCAACTTTGACTTTTTGGGAACCTGTGTCTATGTTTTGAAATATGACAAGTTCATAATTCTTGAAATAGACAGTCCAACTACAATTTGTGATAGTTTTCATATGTAAGGTAAACTTCATTGGCTTTAGTTTAGTTTAGTAAGTAAGTATAAGTATACCGTCGGACCAAATTGATCCATAGAGCCGGTGAAGCAGCGTTCACCAGTTTCTGTGGCCATGGAGTACTATGTGATACTAAGTTCAGGTACCCATCAGAGCTGTGTAGACTGGGGGACACCCTCCAAACCCGGCAAAATCATAGCCTTCACCAGGATTTGCACCCAGGACCTTGGGTATGCCAGTCAAACACGCTGCCGCTCGGCCACCATGCCCAACGTTGGCTTTATCCTTTTCTAAATTGTTGCAATGTTTGTGTTTATTTTTTCACAAAAGTTAGCCAGCAAGTGTTTATTTAACTCTTTTTTTGAACATTTACAATCTGTTTGTGCCTAAAGGTCTTTTTATATTTTATATAACTATTTCCTTTGTTCATGATAATTATCTGGCCATAATTAAACTTAACTTAACTTCATTGTTTGTCGTTTTCCTTTGCAGCGTGTGGTTTTGCTGGACTTATATTTCTCATTATACTGATCTACTTCCCGGCCAAGCCTCCCCACCCTCCATGTCTGTCAGCCTCGGTGGAGAGGGACAGCTACTGGTCAGGCTTGTGGTCACTGAGAAGGTGAGGAACCATGGACTAACTGTGTTGCCAGAAAAAAAAATCTATTTGAAAATTTTCTCTGTGGGCCTGAAGAAAAGTGTTGAAGAAACAGGGGAAGGGATAAGCAAAAAGGTGATGCACCTGTGCAAAGCACTGAATGGACTCTTTGCATTAAAATAGAGAATTAATTGTATGCTTTACTTTAAGTATTTGTGAAATATACTTAAATATACTACTTTTTAAAACGCGTAATATTCTGATTGTGTTGTGATTTCTGATGTTAATACCTCTGGTTGTAGTCTGTTGCTAAAACCGTGACTGGTATTATTGAGTTACCTCTTTCTTCTTGTATCTTCATTATTTCTCAATAGTTCTTCACAACAATAACTTAATAAATCAAATCTTGCAGCAATACACATATATTTTATTATTACTCACAATTGAAAGAAAAATATAGTCTCCGTTATTACGCAACCTTTCACTTCTACATCTTGGCTCTAACTTTTACCGCCAAGATCCCCTGACAGTTGAAGGGTCTAGTTCGAAAAGTGCCTAAGTCACAAAATGTCCGTTTTGAGAAAATTGAGTTTGAAAATTCAAAGTGGTCCTGAAATCGGGTAAAACATTGTATTTTATTTTTGATTGCTGAGATACATCTACAATATAATGATATCTAAACCATACAGTTTTGGGCTTTTGAATAATTTTCTTTTTAGAAATACGGACTACTTTCGGTTTTGACTTATGTACTTTTAGCACTGAAATCTAAAAAGTAACAAAAAACACTTACTCAAGAAAACTGAGTTTTTATTTTTATTAAAGCATTTTTAATGCACAAATATTAAAATCTTTAAAAATTAAATTGATTAGTCTTCTGTTACAGTATAAGAAAATAAAAACTTCAAGGAAAAATAAAAGAACACAATAGAAAAAGAAATGTATATAGTAATAGTAATAAATGCTGCCTGACATAGAGAAATGGTTTTGTCTTTACATGTAACAGAATAAGAAAAGCTGCTACGTATTTTAGCATCCTGTTTTCTGGGCCAGTGGCGTAGCTAGGGGAGGGGGAGGGGAGGGTCCAAATTCGAAAGTCTCCCCGGGCCCTTACTTGGGGGGGGGGGGGGCCCAAAGGAGTGTCCAAATTGTTTTTTTCTTATGTCATAATGTCGAATATCAAAATGCAGGGGCCCCTAAAGAGGCCAAGCCTACCGGGCCCCCAAATCCCTAGCAACGGCACTGTTCTGGGCCTTCGTTAGCAACGGGACTGTTCTGGGCCTTCGACGAATATCATTGTCAGATCTAACAGCCACGCAAGTAGCCATTCTGAGCCTCGTGATCCTTTAGATCAGCAAAATAAGCAAAAATATGTTCGTTTTCCTTTTCTATAAACATCGCCAAGCATTTACATCGGCAATGTACTATATAGGCTTCTCTGGCTGGTATTTGTTTATCACCATAGGAGGTGTGTGCTTCTCTAATAACCGTTTTCAAAGACTAGTAATAATATGAATATATTAATAGTATTAAAGTAAAGTAAAGTACCCTTCGGACCAAAGTGATCATAGGGCCGGTGAAGCAGCGTTCACCAGTTTCAGTGGCCACGGCATACTAGGGGATGTGGGGCCAGCACAAACCCCAACTAATGTCAGGTACCCATCAGAGCTGGGTAGACTCAGGGACACCCTCAAGTCCTGGGAAAAAATCCCGGCTTCACCAGGATTTGAACCCAGGACCCTCGGATCGCCAGTCGAACGCGCTGCCGCTCGGCTACCGTGCCCCATATATTAATAGTATTAATAGTATATTAATAGTAGGCCTATAGGGTAGGCCCCTATATTATACAGAAAGTGAAACAAATCGTAACAATGATCCTAATGTTTAGCTGTGAATATTAAGCCTAGGCCTACACTTAACTACGGTACACACATTAAATATTAACACAAAGGTATGAATAAATAAGCATTTATCGATCGTTTTTTAATGACCTAGATTGTCCTATTCGCAACATGTTAAAATATAGGTCAACAGTAAAATTTATAATATAACTAGTTTTATCGCTACAATAAGTAATACAATTAAACAAAATATTGTTATCTTTAACTTTAGCTGCTTTAGTAACATTTTTTTCTCCATTTATCTGGTGTTAATTTTCTTTTTCTAGCTTTAGTCGAAGACTTGCATCCACTTTTTCGGCCATTGTTTTAGTAGTTTTAGAGATAACGAAACTAGAAAAATGATTGGCCCAAGGGACTTAAGAACTTTTAGCGCCGAAACGTTGGACTTAAATACTTTTAGCACTAACAATGTGATGACTTTTAAAAACCAGATGTAGAAAAAGGGGACTTAGAAATTTTTTTAAGCAATAATATTTACACAGTACATAGATGAAAACCAGACAAATACGGACACCGTTTACTTTCATTTTGACAAAAGTGTGACTTAGGCACTTTTCGCACTAGACCCTTCAATTTCACCCCCTGTGTTCATGTAACCTCGAGTTCAGTGAACTCAGTTCATAATGTAAATATAACATTCTAGCATTAATTGTTGGTCTTATAACTCCTGCCTATCTTTACTGATACCTTGATATTCTCCCAGCTATTTCCCTTTGACTATATCTTCCATTCCCATATAATACAGTCTTTAACATCTGATTTAAAAAAAGACATTTTTTTAAATTGGTTTGTAAAGTGGCTGTATTTTGTCAGGGTTCATGGGGTTAGTAAATTTAGTCAATTTTGCTGAAATGGACAAAGTAGCGTAAACATTTTTTTTCTTTTATATTATATTGAATGACTTGGTAATTTAATAAAAGCTCCCTAACTCCCATCAGTTCGAAAAATTATTCTATGGGTGCTTGAAAAATATCTACCTATATACACAGGGGCATGGTGGTCCAGCAGCAGCACGTTCGGCTGGCGTAGTGAATGTCCTGGGTTCGAATCCTGGTGAATGCAAAAAATGTGTTCCCTGGGTCTGGAGGATGACCCTGGGTCCACCCCAGCTCTGATGGTTACCTGACTTTAGTCGGCTCGGCATTGTGCAGGCCACACGCTTCCATAGTGTACCATGGCCACAGAAACTGGTGAGAGCTGCTTCACCAGCCCATATGGACCAATTTGTTCTGACAGGATTGCAACAACGCACATATACACTACCAGACATTATAAGATATTTCAAATATATCTGTATTATATTGTTTTGTAAATTTTGTGTGTAAGGTTTGATAAAAGTTTGGTAATTTTAAAATGACTTTAGAGTTAAAAAAAACAACATAAATTGAAGTGACATTGACCAGCGTCAGCTGACATAACTTATGACCATGCTCTCATAGCTCATTACTTTTAATTTTACCCCCAGCTAGATTTTAAATGATGCCTTCCAAACACTTATTTTAAAATCCTACACAATACCCCCCCCTCCGCCCCCCCCCCCCCCCCAAAAAAAAAAAGTTTTGTCTTTTTTTTTAAATTAAATTTATTTTAGTGCTTGGCCTGTAACCTGTACTGAGCGGTAAACAGTGTTTGTTTTTTTCTTTAATTTAAATTTTTTTTTTAACAATTTCAGTAAAAGATATTTTGTTCTGCTGTCAGTCATCTACGGAGTCTCCCTCGGGGTCATCAACTGCTGGGCTAGTGTCTTGAACGTCAATTTGAGCTCATTCTCCTTCACCAACGTGGACGAGGTGAGTGGGTGGGGCTCTGTGGCCGTGTTAGAGAAAAGCTGAATCATCCACCATAGGTGTTCTTTCTTTTCAATCGTTAAAATCTTATTCACACAATACACATATACTGGTGAACGTTGCTTCAACGGCCCTATTATCAATTCGGTCCGACGGGATACTTTACTTAATCATACACAGAGACTTAAAGCTTGATTTACGAGTCCACCACTGATCTATAAAAAGAATGAATAAAGCCTCCATAAAAATGTTGTATGTTCGAATTGAGGCCAGCAGAAGCTACAAATTACTACACAGTCTACACAATTCACTTAACCATATAAGCGAGTTATCGGAATAAACCATCTATAATTAGAACATATCTATACGATAAAAAGGAAGTCTAATTCATGTGAAATGTATATACAGGTCAGTGTTTAGGAAATATAATTTTTTAGAAAAGTGAAAGCACATTTGGTTATTGCATCAGGAATATTGTTTGCAGGCCTGATCAATTCTTTTTATAGATCAGCGTTCAAGTTTTTTTTTTTTTTTAGATATGAGCCATATCTCTATCAATTTTGTTCATTTATACAGCAAACAAAAATTTGAGTTACGAGCGAGGTTCGGGTATATCACCGCTAGTTGGCGTTGCCACACCCTCACAGCTTGTGCTTTTTGTGTAGCTGTTTTGCCAATTTCTTTATGCGAGCGTATTGAGTTACTGGCTTCAGTCATAGAGCAAATTCAACTCATATGTTAAGGTACCACACTGTAGTTTTATGTTCATGGAGTTCTTCTATATTTGCCTTCTAGGACCAGGCTGGATGGATTGGGTTCTACGCAACTTTAGGCTCGTTTGCTGGTACACTGGTTATAGGCAGGTAAACCCACCCACTTTTTCTTGTGATTTTTTACTTTATGTTATGTAACCTACCCTTGATATGAGCTTTCCTTTGATGGCAATAGGATGCACCTGCCACTCAGAACTGATCAGTGCCATCAGGTTAGCATAGCAACTTATGATAACATTTCCTACTTGAACTTAACCCTTACAGTCCAGGTCGCACATTGTAATGAATAATTATTTATTTAACTCCCTTGGTTTTTGTTTAATGATTACCTCTCCTTTGATAACTCGTTGTCACTGTCTTTTTGGTGACCCCAGAATGACCCTTGTCCGTCTGAGGCGTGTGTAGCGAGAGAGGGAAGGATGTTTACTTTATAAGTTAAAGAGAGTAAGAGCAGACTGTATACGCTAGTTTATTTTATGACTATTTGTGTTTTACTAAAAGTATATTTGTTTTATGAACTGTGGAGATCTGAGTCATTTTGTATTAAAAGTATTAATTTAGTGTTCCTGGAGTCTCATTTATAATTAGGCCTACTTGGAAGGAAAATAAGAAGAACCAACAACCCTTGACACCAAGACGTAACAATATATGATTATAATCATAGACCTACTCGTTTTTCTCAGACTCAGAAGCGTTTATTGTCATCAAAATACTAAATTCAGTGGAACACCAGTCCTCAAGATAAGGTGTCTATTTAAAGAACAAAATAAAGGATTTCACCATAGTCTCGGTCAGAATATTTATTCGATAGCTCAATAGTTGAATTTATTTCGCTTTTTAGATTTCGAAAATTGACCAATTATTGAGTTTTTTGTGAAATTGTAAGTGCGGTCCTAATGGACGCTACCAAATTACCTTCCGTTATTTTGGACTTACGTGTTGGTGAAGCTTTTTCTTATGAATTAATATTACAAATCAATACAATAATTATATGAATTAGATTATTCTAATTAGGTAGGTTATTATGTTTCTAGCAATTTACTCTCTACGTGTTATTATACATTTTTACCAACAAAAAAGTTTTGCTAGTCGAATGCTCTGGGGCCACCCTGACCCATATTGTCAATGTCCTACTGCATGATACTTGTCTTGGACTTTAATTGTGGTGTTCCGCTGAGATCATGACCTTAATCCGATCAGCTCAAATTTACCCATGGACGGATTCACAATATTTACTCGCTCCTAATGCACTTCAAATACAAACATGTTAAGTGATATTCATTCTAATCTGAATATATATATATATATATTAGAATCTGTACAAACAGAACATGTTTCATTTGTTTTTTTTGTTTTTTTGTTTTTTGCTTTTCCCTAAAAAAAAACACTCTTAAAGTACAGCTTAGGTCATACAGAGAAATACCATTTTATCTTTATGTTCGCGATGTACTATAATAAAGGCTATACTTTGGTTTAATTGCCTCACGGAGTCTTTCTAAGTGTCATATATCAATTTAAAGATCTTTTTGTCCTGAATACAAAAATTTAGGTTTCATTGAGCAGTTCCATTTGTGATTTTTATTGAATGTGGAAAATTTGGTAATTTTGAATGTTTTATTAAAAATTGTTACTTCCCTTGAGCTCTTTGTGTTTAATTTTGTTACGTCCCTTTGATTTGTTTATTTTTTTTTATTTTGTCTTTTATCCCTATAATATCAAACGCACTGACACATTCCATGGACCGCATGCTTCTCTCTCAGACCAGATTTTTTCCCCTAGATATGTTACTTTTTTTTCATTGGTTTTTAGTAGTTTTCAGTAGGTTTCAGTAGGTTTTTAGTAGGTTTCAGTAGGTTTTTAGTAGGTTTCAGTAGGTTTCAGCAGGTTTCAGTAGGTTTCAGTAGGTTTTAGTAGGTTTCAGTAGGTTTAGTAGGTTTCAGTAGGTTTTAGTAGGGTTTAGTAGGTTTAGTAGGGGTTCAGGGTTAGGTAATAGGTTAGGGAGAGCTTTGTAGTTTTTTTATTTGGCTATACAGAGCCAACCTGGCCATATCTTGGGACAGGAAGTATTAGCTTTAGGAAATGAGCATGACAGCATGGTGTCGTGATCTAGGGAATACGATTTGTTTCTTTTTTTTTTCGGTAATACTTTGGTTCAGCTGCCCCACGAAAAGTAGGGTTCTAAAAAATTCCAACTGAAAATTTTTTCGCGTGGATCTATTGATAAGTGTCTTAGGAAAAGCGGCAGACTATTAAAAATGAAAAAAAAATATTTTTTCATCGAAAAAAAAATTCATTTCAATTGTGTTACCAAAGGCTTGTGACGTCACACAGCCATGAAACACGATACATGAATATGAATGAAGTCTGCAGCAATTCCTATGCTATGACACTCATCAATAGGTCCTAATAGGAAAATTTTCAGTCGGAATTTCTTAGAACCGATACCCAAAAGGGAAAAGGGGCGAAATAGCACGAAATGAATACAAAAATAAAATTATTCTTACCGTATTTCATATGAAATAACACAAAAAGACACAAAAACATATTGTTATTTCTTCCTACTAGTTGAGACCACCTAGTGTCTTGTTGCGCATGCGTGCCATGTGCTTTTTTAGATTACTACTTCCTGTCCCAAGATATGGCCAGGTTGGCTATGTATAGCTATCCCTATGTTGTAACCTAGCCGATAGTAATCATTAACAAATACTTAGAAAGCTTAGAAACTAACCGATAGTAATCATTAACAAATACTTAGAAAGCTTATAGAACCTAACCGATAGTAATCGTTAACAAATACTTAGAAAGCTTAGAAACTAACCGATAGTGGGGGAAAAATCTGGTCCGAGAAGCGCGTGGCACATGGAGTTCGTTTGATATTATAGGGATAAAAGAAAAAAAAAAAAAAATAAACAAATCAAAGGGACGTAACACAATAAACACAAACTGTTCAAGGGAAGTAACAATATCTAATAAAACATGCAAAATTACAAAATTTAGAACATTAACAAAAAATCACACAAATGGAACCGCTCAATGAAACCTCGATTTTCGTATTCAGGACAAAAAGATCTTTAAATTGATATATGGCACTTAGAAAAACTCCGCGTGTCAGTTAAACCAAAGTTTAGCCTTTTTTTCTTTTGTGCTATTTCTTATTAAATATGGTAAGATTAATTATATTTTTTTATTGCTTCTAAGGACGTGGAGCTATTGATAGTGTCTTAATTAAGAAGATCGGCAGACAATAATGTATTGTGTTTGATCAGCCTGTGACGTCACAAGGCTTTTGTAAAAACAATACAAATTATATTTTTTTTTGGGAAAAAAAATTTTATTTTTTTCATTTTTAATAGTCTTCCGCTTTTCTTAAGACACTTATCAATAGCCCCACGCGAAAAAAATTTCAGTTGGAATTTTTTAGAAGCCTACTTTTCGTGAGGCAGCTGAACCAAAGTATTACCATAATAAAATGGATTATTCATAGTGAAAAGAAGCAAGTTTATGGCTTTTGCTAACATTCACTCAACAATTGTGCCGTCAACAGGTTTGCCAGTTTGTTTGCCAGGCAGATGAAGCTGTTCATTCTCATCATGTTTATTCTGGGTGCCGGCTGCTTCACTGTGTTTGCCTTGGTCCTTGTGCAGGTTATACCAAGCTCATACGGTCAGTATTGTATGGTATACTATATTAATTACAGCATTTTCTTTTTGTTTATTAATTAGTTGATTTTCTCTTTACTGATTTACTGATTTTCTAAATATTGATTAATTAGAGGATTTTCTATTTATTAATTTTATTTGAGGATTTTATAATATTTTATAATTAAAGAATTGTCTATTGTATGATTAATTAAATGAGTTTCTCTTTACTGATTAATTAGAGGATTGGCTCTGCACATAAGTCTGAAGATTGGTTTTATAGCCATCGACTGGGTCTCATGATTAAAGAGTCTTAAAAGCCCAAAATTATTTTTTAGAAGAACCAGAAAATGAGATAACTAAAAACATTGCTAACACATTAAGAACTACTGCTTTAAAAAAAATTAGAATATGGATCAAATAAAAAAAAATTTACCCGATGTTTTTTTTTTCACTCTTGTCAGCTTTTCTTTTTTTTTCTTTATGCCTATATAATGTCTGTAATCCATTGACAGCCATATTGTATGCCACTGTCATCGGAGGTAACACACTGGTGAATGCTGCCGTGCCGCTGATCTACGAGCTGGGTTGCGAGCTGGCCTACCCCACCAGCGAGGGCGCTGCCAACGGCTTCCTGACCTATCTGTACAACGTCGGGGGCCTGTTCTTTCTGCTTGTATTCTTAATACCGAATGTCGGTAAGTGGCTCGGATTTTTAGACAGAATTTAATGGACAAGCTTCGGTGCACTGCGGGGCTCAGAGGCTGAATGGTGAAGACTAGGATGTGTTTCCCGGGTCTGGATGATGTCCCTTAGTATACCCTTGCTCTAATGGAGACCTGACATTAGTTGGGAAAAAGTAACAGTAACTTGGCTTTTGTTCTGGCCAAATAATCCCCTAGTATGCCGTGGCCACAGAAACTGGCCAATGCTGCTTCACTGGCCCTATAGATCAATTTGGTCAGACGGGATTATTTTACTTTTTTAGACAGAATTTAATGGACAGTCTTCAGGTGCGTTGCATAGCATTGCTTAGCTCTTAAATATATGATTATAAATATGTTACAGACGCTCCTTCCCATACAGATGATTATTTAACCCATTTATGCTCATCTGTGGTTTGAGTTTAGGCTTGCAATTTTGGTTATTGTTTTAAATGATAAGTATTTTCGTTTTCCTGGTCTGTTCTGTCTACCCAATCCCATGCTCAGTTATCACTGGCCCTATAGATCAATTTGGTCAGACGGGATTATTTTACTTTTTTAGACAGAATTTAATGGACAGTCTTCAGGTGCATTGCATAGCATTGCTTAGCTCTTAAATATATGATTATAAATATGTTACAGACGCTCCTTCCCATACAGATGATTATTTAACCCATTTATGCTCATCTGTGGTTTGAGTTTAGGCTTGCAATTTTGGTTATTGTTTTAAATGATAAGTATTTTCGTTTTCCTGGTCTGTACTGTCTACCCAATCCCATGCTCAGTTATCACATGGGGAAAAAGAGTTTATATGAATTTTTCCTTGATTAGGGCATAATGACACAAGAAATGTGTTTTTTTTTCACTATCTTCCTGAGTATTTTACTAGATGATCATGCTGTCAGAATTTTAAAGCCTTATGTGTTATTACTACTTTGGTTTTTAAACATTTTTCCTCTTGTGCTTTTTTGATATTTTTTGTTTGAGATAAAACTATTCATATTAGTAATATTGTTACACTTGGTTTTTATTACTTGAATGCATTGTGTTCCCAAAACTATCCAGCTGGGTTAGTGGAATTTCAGCTGTGTTAGTGGCATTCTGGTATGGAATGGGTTGCCTGAATTAGTCAGGAATACCAAGGGCTTAACATCATTCAAAAATACTTAACCTATTGAGCCAGAGATAAGAGTAGGCTGCATTATACCTGTATTCACAATATGAGAAAATCAAGTTGTGATCAAGTTGAAAATCAAATTAATTTATTTAATATCTACTCAATGATAAAAATGCTTTTACTTCCAGTTCTTTGTTCTTTACGGAAGTCCTCTTGGCAGACGATTAACGAATATTTATTTTTTTATATTATAAAAGAGAGATTGAGTCACTGACATATATAGTTATTTAACTAGCAATAACTCAAAATGAATAAACAATAACAATGAAATTAATTCAAAGGTTTCAATCTAAATATCTAATTCCTTTATATTTATATAACAAATTTGATTATTATTCATAGGAAACGCAATATCTATTTAAAAAGAAGTACATTTTTAAAACGAAATAAAAAATAGATGGTTTCAAAACCGTCAGCCACCATTCTTAACTACAGCCGTTGCTGTTTTTTTTATCTCTTCCATATCTAAAGGGACAATGTGGATGAACTGGACGGCCATCGGTTCGATAGTGGTCTGTCTCCCCATGATATTAGCCCTGAAGGGCAGGTTCAACAGACTGGAGGTGGACGAGAGCATCCCCTTGAAAAAGTATGTCGAGCAGGACGTGGATACATCAGCCAGCTACAACATGCAGTCTTGATGTCCGGAGATGGATTATACCTTTTACAGAGAAATTCTATGAGTTTATCCTTTTGTTTTTAGTTATTAGTGATGCTGCCCCACAAACTGGTATGGAAGTGGGCAAAACTTCTCACTTGTCGCAAAATAATGTAAAAAAAAAAGGGACCGAGGTACTTTTGAAGATTCGGATTGATTTTGATTGCTGAATTTCTAAACTTAAATCTGTGAAAATTTAAAGCTAAATTGCTTCTAAAAAATTACTGAAAAATTGTTTTTTTTTACTGCTGTTTCATAACACTAAATATACTTCAGGAACAGTTATTGAACAGACAATTATAGGCCTATTCTTTTGCACCTTTTAAAAAAAAACAAAAA
This sequence comes from Anisus vortex, assembly GCA_949126835.1. Lineage (NCBI taxonomy): Eukaryota > Metazoa > Mollusca > Gastropoda > Planorbidae > Anisus > Anisus vortex. The sequence continues at coordinate 3,180,324 of OX421500.1, read as the reverse complement.
AAAACTTAAATATTTACAAAAAATTTCTGTTAGTGCCCATAATTATTATAGATTATTATTATAGTAGCGTGGTAGCCTATGGGCAGCTAAACATTTATCTTGTTTCATTATAATCTAATATTATCCAGCCGAGCTCACAACTTGAGCTTGATCACAATTCATAAACTTGAAGTGACGAAGTAACAATATTTCTTTCACTTACTTCAATACTTTATTAGCTTAAAACAACACAGATATTTATTATTTGATGATATAGAATGTAGGAATTGAAACCATATATATAATATACTTTAACTCAATGTGAACCAATGTAGATATTAAATCAGTTTATCTACCTAGCAGAAGTTTTACGCCATCTCTTATCTTGGCGGAATCTCTCACTTACTTAGTTTCTTAAAAACCTTAATCGAGCAGACGATCACCCAAAGTGTTAGTCACTGGCATATATATTTATTATTACCAACTGGAAACATCTGATTACTTATATCAAACAATACAATACAATTAAATGCATACATTTAAATATAAATACGAAATCAACCAAATGACTGATCTTATAATTATTGCAATGAAAGGCAATATCCACATTCAGTATGCCGCATTCAGTCGCAATAGTATAGCAATGAGTTCAATTATGCAATTTAGCAAATTGTTTGACCTAATTACTTGATTTTAGAATTCCTTTCACATCAGTGAATTCGTTTTAATACAACCCCTTTATAACTATTCATATTGTGGTCTTTGCCGACTTCCGTACCACTCCATGGCTGCATCACATTTGTGTTATTATTGTATTTTTAAAAAAAACATGTTTTTTATGTATTTATATAAACTATTGTTGATGTTGCACTTTTTTTAAATTCCAAAACTTTAATCCTGAATTGTAAAATAATGATCTATTTATTTCTTTGCTTTGTTGCATGAAATTGTTCTATTTTCAGAACCACGGCCATTGCCATTCTAAAATTGTAAATAATACTTTTTTAAATCATATTTTCATTTGTTTTTTAACAACATTTATAAACAAAATGTTTTAGAGCATGAGAACTTTTATATAACACCACAGCTTCCTTTGTACATATTCAAATTGTTGATTTATGTCCATATTACCATTACTTTATATATAATGTCAGACAGCTTTCTTTCTTTTTATCTCCCCCTTAGTGGACCAGATTTCCTCATGCCAATCAAAATTAGTTGGGGGCTGTTTTTTTTGTTGAACATATATGTAGGTATTGAAATTGTTGATTTATATCTATATTACTTGCTTATTTCGTTTTTAAATCATTCTCTCTCGTATTCTGTTTATCTCCCCTTGACAAATCCGATTTCCTCATGGACATATTTGAGCAAGTTTTCTTTTCTCTTGTTAAACTTATTTCCAGTTTAAATCCAAAACTGGTATTTATTATATTCATTTTGTTTCATTGTTGAAATAGTTGAGACTTTTACCAGTTTTTAGAAAAACCATGTGATGAAATTTTTATGTGCCATATTTTAATACTCAAACGTTTTTAACTGTGAAATTTTACCCACTTGGTAGAGCTGTTTTTTAAAAAAACAACATGGGGCAACTGCAATAATTTGTGGCATCATGCTGAAACTTTCAAAGAAATTATTTTCCTAGAAGATCGACACATTTTGTTTCATACTCACATCAATGATGGCTTAGTAATGTTATTTTATTGGTAGTAATTTTATCAAATGTGGAGCAAGAGATATACTTTGTTCTACATTCATTGAACCACAACCATTTTTTACCACTTGTTGCACATGATTTCTTTAAGTTCATTCCCAGCAGATTATACCAGATCACGTTTCATATTTCACTCATTTATACCAGATCACGTTTCATATTTCACTCATTTATCATCTTCTATTATTTTATTTTTGTTGAGCCAAGCAGTGTAGCAGTGTTTTGCTTGACTGCATTTTTTTAGCAATATACAACCTAAGCATTAGCCTCGGTACCTGACCGTAAATATAGCTTGTGAGATCGTCAGTTATACAGCACGATTTAAAAAAATACTTTCAACAAAAAATTTGACCATTATTTTTTTGAGGAGAATAAAAAAGAAAATTTCAGTAAATAAAATTAGAGTTTTGTCCCTTTTGGCGTTTTGGTAGTAACTTTAGCCTTACTATACTATCTTGATACCTAAATAACAGAGTTAAAAATCTGTCACACTTTATGGTCTGGCATTTTCATTTTTAAAATTATACCAAACTACAAAAAAAAAAAGTACATTTTAAAGTTGTTTTTTTTGTCTAATAAAGTAAACTGAAAATTTCCAATTACTTTTGAATCATTTTTTAGGTCAATATATCTGTAGTGGTGTTTCACTTTATTTGACCAGAATGTACTTTATTCCCTTCTCAGCATTTCGGCTAAGATCAAAGTGGGGTATCTGTTCTTATCAGCTTAATATCTAATACGTGGCTCATTGAGTCAGTACAATATTAAACTGATGTTTGGAAATCAAGAGATGTCCGGGGCTTACTCCGCTATCGCCACACCTGGTCTTGCAGTAGAATAAGAAATGTACACTATGCGTCAAAATAAATCCGGTTAACGGTGTTATATACGCTTTCAAGCCAGTAAGAATATGCCTTTGAAAAATCACAAGTACCCAGATATGCAACCTGTGCTTAATATTTTCTGATTTGTTAAAAAAAAGTACTTCATCATCTAGTTTAGCCAACACTGCATTGTGTTTGCACTTAGCATAGTTTTCAGAGTAGGTAAAACCTTAAACTGGTTATGAAAAAAAAACTCCCCAAAACATAATCTCTTTACTAAGTACTCTACTTTGTAAATACTCTATTAAATTATTTACATTACACTTATGGATAGAAAGTACCAGAAATGAAATTCTTCCTGTGTGTCATTTATCAAAGTAAAAAATACTTTTTTTGTTATACCCAATAAGTTTGTTTTAAACAATTTCATCTGTGATGTGAAACCTAACATAACTCTTTTCTTTCTTTATTTATTAACTTGTACAGACTATGAATATCAAAATTTCCTTATGCATGTAAATGTTCTTTAGTGCCATTTAATCTTTTCTGTTATTTATTTATGTTACTGTTGCTTTAAGTCATTATCTTCCATGCAATTGGTTTGTCTCACGTTCCATATTAAATTTATATCTACATGATTTTTTGATGAAAGCTTTCATATTTTTACTAGTGGTTATGCCCGTCAAAATGACGGAGAAACAAATGATTACAGTGTGTTTTGTTAAAAGAGAAAGAAGAAAATAACTAACACTATTACACTAAAAACTGTAATGTATCTTTCGGTATTTAGTTTTTGTTCTTTTTTATTGAAAGTATTTTAATTTTAGAGATCATTCTGAAATGGCGCTCAGTTTAGACCTTTAACATACGGTGATTATCGAAACGTCTAAGTTTATTTTAATGAATAAATTAACAAATAAGGCAATATTATTATATAATACAAATTTCTTTTGGAGGATGTTTCCAATTTATACATTTAACTTTTGGCCGATTAGTCAAACGACTTAGGAGCCTAGAGCAGACAAACTTTTTAGTGTGGCCATCCACAGAGCTTATAACTACAGTTTTTTTCACCTCCGTTGTGTTAATTAATAATGTATATACATTTTTAGAATATGTGGCCCGTCCTGCTACATCTAATTTATTTGGTCCAATACCCCAAAAAATGTTTCACAACACTGCTCTGCTTTAGCATGTATGTTTACATAACAAACTATACTTAGATATAGAACACATTTTACACATGTGATGAGTGTGCCAATTTCCCATCATGGCACCTGGATGTGGATGAAAGAAAATTAGTCTAGAGCTATGTGCCTTTTAAATGGAGCAATAACTGACTGCAAATCACGACAGGTGAAATTTAAAAAGAAAGGCAATGTCCACTTTAATTTATTTTCTATTTAAATTTAGCTTGCACAGATTTTTTGTTGTTGTGTGAAGTGTTTTTTAAAACTAATACTAATTTTAATAATGGTCCATAACTATTATTAACTAATCATAGTCATATAGGCTAGTATCAGGTTTTATTTAATCTCACCCTCTCTATTTCCCTACTCATAAGATGAACTCAAGCTGAGGACTTTTTAAAATGTGTTATTCGTCGTCGTCAGCATCCGTCCGTCTCGGGAGACGATGGTGTAGCTTCATGGGTGAGGTATCCAACTGCACCACCGAGAATGGTGCACGCATGTGACATTTAAAGGCGGATGGCTGTTGTAGCTGGTGTTTCCGCCTCGCTCTTTTCAGGGCGGCAGTCTCATTACGCCCAGTTTCAGCGCACGTTGTGCCACACCTAACAGCGAGCCTCCAGGTTGGACGGTCAACAGCTTGACATGCCCATGTGTCGGGGTCAATGGAGCACTGGTTCATGTCCCTTTTGCATAATATGTCTTTGAAGCGCAGTTTTGGGCACCCTGTCTTTCTTTGACCTTCGACCAACTCTCCGTAGAGTAAATCTTTGGGAATGCGACCGGCATCCATTCTCTTGACGTGGCCGAGCCACCTGAGACGTCTCTCGCTGAGAACTGCACGAAGAACACCATGCGTGAATGTGTTATTTGCCTGCTTGTAAATAATTCGAATATAAAACTTTTGGAAATTATGTCAATGTTTATTCTACGCCGATACAGTTGAGGAATTTTAAAGGGCCAGACGCGTATCCTTATTGGCAAGCCTACTCCTACATTATAAAATGATGTTATGACGAGAGAGTATTTTAACAAGTTATCTCCCCTTTGCAACTTAAAAAAAAAAAATTATAGCCTAGGCTACATTTAAAAGTGAAAAATGTTGTAGCAATAAAAAATATTATCAGCGAATTACTCGATCAGTCTTTGGCTTTTGTGTGGTCCAGCCTAGAAATAATGATCATGTTTTTAAAAAGCTGTTACACGCTCATCTATTATAGGGCGATAAATATTTCCCTACTCCCATTCATATTTAACCTTTGACACCAGTAGCCATGACGACAAAACCTGTAAACACAAGTCGCCCCAATGTAAAAGAGCCGATAGCATTCATTTCATGCAGCGGAAGCATATCTCCAAATCTCCTCCCCCCCCCCCCCCCCTCCCCTCTCTCCCATATCAACTACCCCACCAATGTTTTGCGTTCTTTCTCTTCTGTGAACAAAAGACCGACCTATATACGCTCTAACAAAATAAGTTTAAAAAAAAAAAAAACGAAACCTCCCCGGGGTGTCGACTTTCTCAACCAGTTCAATATCACTCAATCGATATGTTGACCCGATAGGGGAGAAGGGTAAGGGTAGTCAGTAGTCGGACAAATTATTGGTGGAAATGCACCCACTCCCCTTCCCCCTCCCCCTTTTTAATTTCTCTCCTTATCGCTTACAAAAGAAATAAACACTGAACGAGTGAAATGTTTTGCGTCGCCTAGCCCTATGTGTAAATACCATCTCCTTGCACTGGCCTATATCATAATTTATAAAAAGTTGGGAAATTTTACTCTTCATTTCGTTTGGGGCTATAATAGCTCTTTAATATTATTATATTTCAAAAAAGTTGTTTATTAAAATTTACTTTATTTGTGTACTTGTTAGGAGTGTAGGCATAAGCTTATACTGTTTTTATAAAGAATCTAAAGCGAAATTATCGTTTTCAAAACTGTGTCAAAACTTACTTTGAATAGATTGGGAAGGATTTATGGTGTGTGATAGTATGTCTGTAGCAGAAGCTTTAGGTCAAGAAGTTCGGTCCCCTAGTATTGAAGTCAGGAGACAGAAGCATTTTATCGGGTTTAACAATGACCAGCCGAGACTCATCCCTAATGAAGGTAAGTCAGACATTAATAGTGCTTTTGCAATCATATTTTAGTTTGTTCAATGGCGGTAATTAGAATCCAAAATAAAACAACAGCTTGTTGTGTCAAGAGAAAACTAATACCCGAAACATTGGAAAATGTAGACATTTCAATCTAGGGCTGGTGATGAATCATGACTACAGCTCCCAATGACGTTTAGTTTCATTTCGAATCCTTTCAGTGCCATGTTCACTTTAGTTCAATGTTTACGCTTATAAGTGCTCAGTATCTAGAAACCTATAATGTTCCAGAGTCATGTCGCTAGTGCCAGGCAGCACCTATAGCTTCCAGAGGCTATATAAGCTTTCTTCTACAACACATAGACTCTAGTCATTAATACAGACATCTCACTATAGTAGGCCTATGACTGATAGAGGTGGTGAGATTAAGCCAACTGTGTGGATAACAGAAATGCATCTACATTTTTGAAGAAAGTAACAGCACATACAAATGTTCCCAGCCATGACCAACGTTGCTTATTAGGCCTATGTAGCTAACATTGGCTGCTAACCCGCTATCTACAGATCAAACTAGCTTTCAGTTTTTTGGTTTTGCAGCATTCGAAGTAGCGAGTATCTTAAAAAGAATGGTAATTAGTAAGTAATTACTTATTCAGACAGTTTAGTTTAATATTTAAAATGAGCAAGCCAATAAGATGGATGTGTATTTTTTGTATAGGATTTCCAGATGTTGGTCATGTTATAAAATGCAATTCTTGCTTTGTTCAGTCTGTTCTGAATATCTTCTTTGCTTCCTCCATCTGGTGTGAGTGAGCTTCCTAGGTATGTGCATTTTTCTGAGTTAGGAAGATCTTTATTGTCAACTTTGACTGGAATCATAGTAGTGATATTTAGCACCATGACTTCAGATGTCTTTTGATTTATTGTTAGTCCAACTTGAGAACTAAAATTATTTAGTCTGTCTGTTGGCTTGCATTTGCTGATAGGTGTGAGACAAAAGTGCAAGGTCATCAGCATAGTCAAAATCCTCGAGTGTTGATAACAAAGTCCATCTGCTGCCATTGTTTCTCACTTCTGTTGTGTTTTTCATCACCCAGTCAATTAGTATGTTAAACAGTAATGCGGACATCACGCATCCCTGTCTCACCCCTGTCCTCACTTCGAACAATATGTTGCTACCTTTAATGCAGCAGCTGTAGTTGCTGTAAAAGCTCTTGATCAGCTGTACCATGTGAGCAGGTATGTTTTCTATAGACATCCCGATTCTGTTTAAAAAATGACAAGTATATTTCATTTTTTTTTTAGAAATTTGACACTACTGCAAACTTGTATCCCTAACATCACACTATATTGGCTCTATATTGGCCCAATCATTTTCCAATATATATATCTTGGTCTAATATTGGGTAAATATTGGGTCAATATAATGTAACGTTAGGAAATTGTTACCATTATGAAAGTACTCACCAAACACAACCCTAAAACCAATAGTAGTCTGTGCATTTCAAAAATGCAAGTTATATTTCCTACCAAACCGAACGTCTCTAGTTCAAAACCAGGTTTTAAAAATTCCAGGATTTTTACTTGGGTCTTGAGTGTACCCCGAGTGTACCCTCTGACGGGAAAGTAAATCCGGCTAAGTATTGTACAGGCCACACAATCCCCCTCATCGCCACATCCACTGAAATTCGTAAACACTGCTTCATTATTGATTAACGTGATCTGAACAAGATACCTTAATGCATTTCATTTCCCAAATGTAGCTGATTATAGCTATAATCTTTTAATCGTATAATCTATAATAAGCCTAAAAACAATATCTACTTAAACCACAACAAATCTATAATCTCAAATTACTGTAACATAAGCTATGAATCCGTTGTTCTGGACAAAACATTTTTAATACACGAAGTAACGAACACGAGATTCGTGTAATTACAGCCCTATCCGTAAATCCAAGAAGACAGGTGAACAATAATAATACAAAAAAAAATTCAAGTTTTTAATGGGAACGCTTTATTGATTTTCTTTTCCTTTCACGCCCACACAAAAACACTCTCCTAGTGGGGCATATTGAAAACAGATTTAGCGGACTTAGTTGGTTCGTTTCCCTATAACCTGGTATAGTCACCCACGTCGATACTGAACGTGATTTGAATGATTGGTATTTTATAAGCACCTGTATGTGTATGTGGGTGTGGTTGGGTGGAGAGATGGGAATCGAAACGAACCCGAACCGAATACACCGAACTCGAGCTGTGGTTACCAGCGAACAGAACGCGAACTTATGGTCTCACCGAACCGAACCCGAACTTCCGAATTTTGGGTTCGATTCCCATCTCTTAGTTGAGGGTAATCTCTACACGTATAATCGATTCTAATGGGAGGTAAATCTAAAACCAGGTGAATTCATTGCTGAGATTAGGGATGGCTTCAGGAGTTGTTTTTGTTAGTCAGGATACATTCTGTACATTGATAACTCATTTACATTTTGTATCTTTCAGTTTCAGTTACATGAAGACACTTGAGTCTTTTCTTTATACTAACAATACTATAGGGGGAGGGGGCTCGTCGGTGGGCGCGTTTGGCTGGGGTTTCGAAGGTCCTGGGTTCGAATCCCGGAGAAGACTAGGATTTTTTCCCGAGTCTGGATGGCGTCCCTGATTCGACCTAGCCCTGATGGGTACCTGAATTTAGTTGGGGTAAGTAACATGCGGCTGGTATGTCGTGGCCACAGAAATTGGCGAACGTTGCTTCTTTTTTGGTCCCTATGGACCAATTTGGTCCGACGGGATACTTAGTAACAATATTATGAAATATATTGACCGCTTACAAAAGTCAAATAGCATTTCTAGGGTGGATGACCGCTTTACTCTTTCTCGCTTGCATTCACTATTTATCGTTTTCGTTTTCTTTCCCTCCATATCCGTTCACTCCTCCTCCTCTCTCTCTCTCTCTCTCTCTCTCTCTCTCTCCTTTTCTAAATTTCACTTTTCGTCTTTCTTTATGTCTCTCACTCCTTCCCCTCTTTTTCTTTTTTTTTTTTTTAATGTTTTCAATATCAAAGAAACGACTCAAAACAAAATGTCATCCAATTCCACAAAAATCAATATTTTAAAAACCAATATTTAATTCAAGAGAAAATATTCCACCATTGTGTTTTACAAAACTCTTGTCCCTACGTCAGCAATAATATAACAAAACAAGTCAATGGCGCTCTATATAATATAAATTTAAAAAAAATGCCCGCCCAAAGGCAAAAGGGGCAACATCCGCTGTTTTGTCGTTGCAGGACTGGCCAGGTTCACCTTGGATCGATACACACGCCAACCTGGCATTTGCTGCCATTGTTACCTGACAGTCTTTTGTTTTGTCATCTGGTGGTGTTTTGTTTCGCTGTTGTTGTTTTTTATTGACTTCTGCATTCTTATTTCATTCTAATATCTAAGCGTTAAAAAAACACACATTAAGAGCTGTATGTTACAAGGTTATGTTAACTTAAAACTATATTTTGTTTTCAAGGCCTTTAATTTTTATATTTTTTTGTTCGTTTGTGTCTTGTTGTTTGTTTTGTTTAATGAGTGAAAAATAAATCAATAGTTTAAAATGGATCTAACAAAATAATAATTCAAATTTGGTATGAAATAGGCAAGTTTCTCCATAATGTTATGTTTTGTCCCTATCTAAAAAATATATAAATTATATATAAATCAATCCCAGTTATTGAATACGATTTATTTATAAAATTTATATACACAATGACACACGGGGATGGGCCCTTATTGCAAATGTATAACCTCCAGTCTAAACTATTATAAGACGATGGACGAAATCAAGGTTTTTTACTTGTGTACTCCTACCTTGTGACCGTATACTTATAAATAATCAAATAACAATACATTTCCAGCCCAATATTTGAGACTAAGGATAAATATTATATTCGCTGTCAGTAGCTAAAATCTGTTTCAAATATCACACAATTTCCACTATTGACAAATTTAAATGGGACCATTTGGGTTCAATGCATACATGTACGTAATATATATATCTAAGCTTATATATATTGAACTGAATATTTATTGAAATGTTTTCTCCGAGCAGTCTTATGAAGATTATATCATTGAGAAATTATGGGAACTTCACAAGTCGCCCAGATCTCAAGTTGGTACATTGTTGGGTAGGGAAACAAAATATGTACTTATATCATTGTAGTTGCTGGTATTTGTTTTTATATTAGCCTACTAATCTATACGCTGCTGTAAATAGATTGTAGAGTGCTGTATTTCGAATCATGGAGGTTTAGTCCTTCTATGGGACTATATAAATGTCAAGTAGTTTTTATGTTTTACTGTTGGTTGCTGTAAATATATTGTCGAAAGCTGTTTGCTAGTCTTGGAGGTGTTAAGTCCTTCTATATGATTATATTTGCCAAGTAGTTTTTTATTTTTATTTACTACAATCGATATTATATGCTTGTAGCTATATTTAATCTCTTTGTATGGAAAGGTAGGGGGGGTGGGGGTCATGTCACGCATCAATAGACAGGGAATTGGAGAGGTATTGGTGGTGAGGAAAGTAGAGAGCTATATGTATGAATGCAAAGGAAAAAAACGCAAAACGGGCAATAAGCGTCAACCTATTGGGGGCAGTTCACGCTTAATGGGGCACAAGGCTGTTGTAAAGAAGAATAAACAACCTTGTGGAACTTGATCTCGTTACTAAGGAGACATACTGAAAATACTACTAATAGTATTATTATTTTATATGTTTAAATTATAAAGTCGCACCAAATATTCCGATTGCGACTTGTGGAGACCAGCTATAATTTTAACCCTTACAGTCCCGGGCGCGTATATAGCGGAACTGAAGGCAGCATAGATAGAAGTAGGTCGGTACGGGAAGGGTTAACACATAATGTCCATTATATGGGGCACTGTAGCCTAGCTGGTTCGACTGGTGTACCATGTCCTGGGTTCTTTCCCTGGACTCGATGGTGTCCCTGAATCTACCCAGCTCTGATGGGTACCTGCCATTAGTTGGGGTAAAGTAAAGGCGGCTGGGCATCTCCTAGTAGTATGCCGTGGCCAAAGAAAACTGGTGAACGCTGCTTCACTGGCCTATGGATAAATTTGGTCCGACGGTGATAAGAAGAAAGAATTGTGGGAGATTTCTGACCAATGAAAGAGCTTCATTCTGATTACCGTAGCCTAATTTGGAGGGGGCGGGAGGATAAACTTGGGTCATGCCATGGAATAGATTTTTAGAACAAAAGGTTCGGGGTATACTCGAAAACGAAACCATACCGAAAGATATAAATTGACTTTCGGTCGAATCGATGCAGAAATCTAAAGATTAACTATATCTTCTGCCGAAACCGAAAGATAAACCTAAAAAGCCAAAGAAAAGATTTAAAAAGACATGTAATATTTATTAGTTTATTTCTACTTCACACTGATTTAATTCGCAATAGTTTAACTAAACGAAATTATCAATAAGCAGAGTAATAGATGCAGCACTGGCGTTAGCAATCTGAATTTTAAAAGTTAAAATAGATATTCGGCTGATGACCAAAAGTCAATATCAGTTTCGACCGAAGCCGAAACTGTGCCGAAAGAAGCCATTTGCCATACTTTCGGCACCGAAACCGAATTTCAGTCGGCCGCTATCTCTGGGACGGATTCGCCTCTCAGCACTTATTGCATTGCGTGAAAATTTGACGTGTAGGCCTACTATATCTTGGTTGGATTTGTACAAGTGAAATACATTAAAACAGCTCTTTGTAATTAGATTTGAGAAGAGACGTGTGTCTTCTTTGTCATTGTCCATGTTGAGTTCGAGACACAATTGTTGTTGAGACAACGACAAACACACACAAATAATAATAATAAAACGGTTGTTAATTATCTGACCCCTACCCTCTTTCCCCCTTCTCCCTCGCGACAATTATAGAAACAATAACGGTCGACCGTTTGGACCTGACCTCCCACCCACCAGCTCCGGGTTATCCGATCTCTGGTAACTATACACCGTAAACCCCCTCCCCCACGCCACCCTCCATCCCGTTCATTTCCCACCTCCTCTCCGCCTTCCCACAACCCCCGGCTCTATTATTGATTGTTTATCGATACTTTTCAGTTGATCAATCTGTCCCTACCACGGGAGGTAGGTTTGTGGATGAGAAGGGGGGGTAGGGGAGTCTCTCCCCACCCTTCCCACGTCATCTTCAGCGGTCTGATCTCTTGTCGAAGGGAAGACAATACACTAACTCGGTGGTGTCCCTTGTGCATAAAAAAAAATTACTGTAGCCCCAGTAGTAGGGGAGAGGGGGGCACGTTGATACACATTTTACATTTATTTATATTAATTGCAAACCATTATACTTAGAGTGGATATAAATACTTTTATTTGTTCCCTTAGGTATGCTGAACCTTTTTATCTACAAATTTTATTCATTAGAATATATTTAAAATAAATATAGCTCTAAAAGCAATATAAAATAATTTGTATCAACTTGCCCCTTGCAGGGGCAAGATGATACACACTATGGGGCAAGCTGATACAGTGAATAAGATTTAATAATAACACAATAGAATGACAATTTAACAAAGTAAACAACCCAAAACTATTATTTTATTGTTTATTTTATAACTTAGAACAATTCTGGTTAAAAAAAAACGTGTATCGCAACCCCATGTTAAGGCTTTCTTTTACATCTTCGCACCATCTGAAATTACAAACAATTAAACAAATTAATATCACTGGTAATTTAATATATTTAAACTAAATTTTAAAATCACAATAATCGTAAAATAATATAATGAATAATAAGACTTTGTTTAATAGTAATGTATTTAATTCAACCTTTTTATTAGACGCCTGTATAAGGTCTAAGCATTAAACTTAAACCCCTAGGCTAAGTTCTAAATAGGAATAACCCTAGCTAGACATTATAAAAAGTAAAGCAAAAATAAATGAAAATGATTTAAATGTAGCCTAAGCTAAACTCAATGAAACTAACACTCTAATTAAAAATATATAAGTTTTTGTTTAAAAATGTATTCTTCTATGTTTAAATGCTTTTCCAAAGGGCTAAATAAATAACCGGATATTGTATTAATGTGCCCCGAGTCGTCTGTATCAATTTGCCCCACTACACCACATTGCATTAATTCGACTACATTAAAAACAAGACGCAAATAACACAATCGTAATTTAAATAAAAGTATTCACGAATCCATATTTAACCTAAATAAAAAGAAGATAAAATAAAAGTACTTACCGCGAATGTGAAATCTCTTACGTAATAATAAGTCAATATTTTTCAAAAGTAGCTCAAATTTCAATTTTCCTCACAGTATTATCAATTTTGATACGAGCGAAGCCATTTTTACATCGAAAGTAGGGGAAGTAGAAAGCTATCCCCCGTACTAACTCTTCTGCGCATATGTAGTATTTTAGCTGTAAAAAACAATTTGTATCAACCTGCCCCCGTATCAACCTGCCCCCCTCTCCCCTAAGGCTGTCAATGAATAAGATATGATGGTTTCGTAAAGTTATCTTTCTTCATTATTCTTTTTAAAAAACGTTGGTTCGATAGATGCATGGAATTTCCTTGACTGCATAATTTCATTGTGTCTTTCATTTCTGTACAATAACTTCTATGCAGCGGCAGTGGGTAGTCATCGAATTTTGTAACTGTTCCGAAATAAAAGATAGTAATTTTACCAGAGGGCGGAATATAATACACGTATAATACACGCATATTGCACGCATAATACACGTATAATACACGTATAAAACATGTAGCTCTTTTCTTTTATTTGAGTAGTAGGCATAGATTAGCGTAGGACGCAATACTTTTCCTTATAGAAGGAGAGTCTGTATTGTATAGGATACGATTATAAAGACATTGTTGATGCACTTGTGTAAATTTAATGCTTGGCTTAGAACAATTTTTTTTTATGTGAAGTCCATTTATTTAAGAGACACTCTCTTAAATAAATGGACTTCACATAAAAAAAAATGTTTTGACGGATTTAAAGATATATAGATCAATATGTTCCGTTTGTTTTGTCATTTTTCGTTTTTGTTTTAAAGAATATATTTTTGTGAATCTCATGCTCAGATGAACAAAAAAAAGGTTATAACTTAGCAGATGGCGTACTTTTACGTTGTGTGATTTAACTTGACTTAGAGTTGGTTTGGACTGTTTCTCTTGTGTTGTCATTAAGTGTTTACATTCAGCTAGTATAGTGTAGCCTGTAAAAGACTTGCAAGCTAGACATGTACAGATATTCAATATACTTTGAAATGTGCTTACAAGATTTCTATATTTGTGTTCTGACGGTAGAAAGAGTTTGAAATATTTTTCATTATTTATTTTCTGGTGATGGTATAAATATGTTTGCAATACTTCTAGCTTGTTTGTGGTGATGGTATAAATATGTTTGCAATATTTATAGCTTGTATGTGGTGATGGTATAAATATGTTTGCAATATTTCTAGATTGTATGTGGTGATGGTATAAATATGTTTGCAATATTTCTAGATTGTATGTGGTGATGGTATAAATATGTTTGCAATATTTCTAGATTGTATGTGGTGACGGTATAAATATGTTTGCAATATTTCTAGATTGTATGTGGTGATGGTATAAATATGTTTGCAATATTTCTAGATTGTATGTGGTGATGGTATAAATATGTTTGCAATATTTCTAGATTGTATGTGGTGATGGTATAAATATGTTTGCAATATTTCTAGATTGTATGTGGTGATGGTATAAATATGTTTGCAATATTTCTAGATTGTATGTGGTGATGGTATAAATATGTTTGCAATATTTCTAGATTGTATGTGGTGATGGTATAAATATGTTTGCAATATTTCTAGATTGTATGTGGTGATGGTATAAATCGGTTTGCAATATTTGCATTTTGTATGTGGCGATGGTATAGATAAGTTTGCAATTTGTTGAACGATTTTCTCAATCTTTCTCTGCTAGTAAATGCGTTTTTTTACGATCATATTCCACGCTTACTTTTTATGCTCTTAATTGGAAGTTAATCTTAACATCAAATACATTTTTTCTATCATTTAAAAAAGTTGGATTCCTATTCTAAGTTTCACAATATATCTATAAACCTATGATACAGTGTATCTTCATTTTCACAATTAAAACAATAATCGAATGACTGTTCTTGATATCAATAAGTAATAGTTAAATTAAGGTTAGTTACATCAGTGTACCGGCAGTATAAAATGAGTGAACTAACTTTAATTTAAATAAATATCATTAAAGAGAAAAAACTTCAAAATTGGATACTTTTTCACAAAACAAAAATGAAACTCTGGCACTTCTCTTAAAGTCTTAAAGTGAATGTATGAAATAAAGTTACGCGGAATATAGTAGATTAAAACTGTGATCTATATCAGCGTCTCCAAGATACAACATGTCCATTGCTGACCAGTTCAGCGGCGGGAACGCCACCAAGGATTTTAGACTGAAAGGGTACACGGATCAGAGCATGCTGTCGCCTAGGATACCGCGCCTAGCCGCCATTTCCGAGGACCGGAAGAAGAATGAGCAGAAGTTGTTGAAGTATTTCGGTAAACCTTCACTTTTTGATCCAAGTAAGTTATGGTCCATGTCGATACAACTTATAGCTATATATCAATCAAGTTGGTGTGTTCAAATCATCATATCTTTTCTCTAATGAAAATTTGTAGCTTTGTCATAAAATGTTATACATTTCAAATTGTTCATTACTCTACGGCGGTTCGATTAGAAAACTTAATTCATATTTAACAGACGCCCCTTCTATAAAGAAGATTATTGCGTCCTACGCTTAACCGTGATATGAGTCTATCTAGTTTTAATATTTTGATCAGTGTTTAAAATGACGTGAGGTTACTGGTTTTCCTGATTTGTTCAGGCAAACCTTTCCATGCCCTGATGCCACTCAGGAAGAAAGAATGTATTTGTTCTCGCATATGGGCTAAAGAAAATGTTTTTGTCATTATGTTTATCTGAGCTTTGTAACAGATTGTTATTGTATTTTATTTCTAAATTGGAGTTTAATGCTTCATGTATTGTTACTTCTTAACTCTTTGCAATCCATATAAAACACATATCTCCGTGCTTACATATTCATTAACAAGTCCAGTTCATTCTATTTATGAATTGTAGTTAAGATGCTATTAAAAAAAACTGAAGGGGAGTGCACAAAACACTAGCTGAAGATGAAGGTCCTGAAACACTCCGCGAAAGAGGTCTTTTCTTTCCGAAATGTCTGTTCCATAAAATTTTGCGCCACAGATTTCAATCAGCTCAATCCACATGACTTCTTCTGGAAAATTCAATAAGGACATTGCTGGAAAAAAATAGCCAAAAAAATATGGTTTAGCCTACATTCACTGGTATTTTCCATTCTTTTCTGTGTTTTTTTTATATTTCTGTCATCGTGTTATTTCTGTTTCTGTTGCCATTTTCGTCATTGCTGTTGTTTTATTGCTGTTTTTTTTTGTAGCTGTTTTGTTGCTGTTTTTTTTTTGTAGCTGTTTTGTTGCTGTTTTTAATGTTGGCTATAGTTGCCAGTTTGGATGTTGCTGTTTTTGTTTTGTGTATGTTTTAATCTTAAACATTGCCAAAAAAAACAACGATGTGGTACATAAACAGACCGTTACATGCCCCCACAAACCAGCGCTGTTCGAATCCCGATTCCGCTGTGACTGACTACTATAAGACTATAATGCCACAATAGATATCGCACACCTTTCGTTTTAACCTCGAAATAACAAACGTATGTCTTACTCGCAAGTAAGGGCAGAAATGCGTGGTGTATTATAGGGGCCGGCAACCCTAAGGCACGCTTGCCAAATCTGGCACGCAGAGCGATTTTCAATGGCACGCGAGAGACCGCCAAGTCGCGTTTGTTATTGATTAAAAAAACACATTATTTCCCGGTTCTGAATTGGAAAAACTGACTGTTGAAGCCGATGTTTCTGAATGACATAGCGACACATTTCAGTGAGATGAACTTGCATTTACAGAGACCACTGGAACGGATTTGCAATGAAACTGGACATATATTGCTGTGAAATCAATTACAAAACATGTAACTACATGTACATCCCTATATTATTAAGGCATATATTAAGATAGATAGTTGGGTATTTTCAGAAGTACATCGAAGCACTCAAAGCGGAGTTTTCTAATTAAAAGCAAGATTTTCAAATTGATGGACTAATTTTTTCACACATCATCAAACCTAACTGGTTTGATCTTACAACAACTTTCTTAGATGTAGATCTTGTTTTGCATCACTATTGAAGCAAATGTGGAAACGTTTTAAATTAACGGGAGATAATAAACTCGTTTATTTGCGATTATATTTCTAATACGTTTCTTTCTTTTTCTTTTATCAAAGAATATATCGCTCACACATTTTTGAACTTTGAAATCAAACAATAAAACGTATTTGAATATTATATTTATTGATTATATGACTAAAGAATGTATATGTATATTTTCAAACATTACATTAACTACCCTGTTTGTATGATTACAATGTATTTATTCCTCTTAACTACGCTCGCTATCGATTTCCTTTATTGGATATTAAACTCAGTTAAACTGAGATCAAAATAAATTTAATATTATTAGGTGTTAGATCTAACACACTGATCTATAAAAAGAATGGAATAGGCTCGGAAGTAACTTAGTTGAAGAAATTTCCGCCATTTTGTTTATACTGTCACTGATCAATATATATAATTACCATGAGTTTGTTTATTTATTTAGATGTTTGTTTCTGCTCAATAGTCTCCTAAGCCGTTTGACTAATCGGATTAAAAGTTAAATGAATAAATTGGAAACGTCCTTCAAACGGACATTTTTATTTTATCAACAATATTGCTTAATTCGTTAATTTATTTTTAAAAATAAACTTAGGCCTATTACTAATCACCGTATGTTAAGGTTATAAAACGTGCGCCGTTTCAAAATTGAATTGAATTGAATTGAATTGTTGAATTTCCGGCCCATCAACATCGAAGGTTATATAGGGCCTTTTTGATAACGTTGCTGTCATGTTTCTCTTGTATCCATTTTATTGTTCTTATATCTTTAAATTCTGTTGTACAGTTGTATGTCTTTAATATAGTTTATTATATGATTTGGTTTAATTTTGTTGAAAAGTTCACGATGTTTTAAAATGATGCCCCTTTAAAATGCGTTCAAATTTAGTGTTCTTCGGGACCGGGTTTTCCCGTACTGCGAAATATTGCTGTCTACTTTTTTTATTATTAACTTTTTTTATTGTTTGGTATTTGTTTTCCTTTTCTTTCCATTTGATCGTATTATTGTTAGTTTTATATTATTAATAAGAAGTCAGAAGCTTGACAGCAACAATTCATACGTATATTGTGTAAAATGGCAGTAACATATATTCCGTTCTGATCTATTTATAGATAAGTGGCGCAGTAACTTATAGACACAGTTTTGTTTATATATTGATAAGTGCGGTGGAACTGATTAGATTTCCCTATCTTCACTTTGTTCAAACCAATTTATCAAGAAGGCGCAATCCATTCTTTTTATAGATCAGTGATCCAACATTGACCCTTATCTTTAACAAAAGATAATGTTGAGACAATAATTACCATAAATGTGATAGTTTAGTAATAAAATATTGTATTTTATATAAATGCAAAAAAAAAAGGATGATAATCACAAACACATTAATTTTTGTATTAAATATAAAACGCTTTAACGATTTTCTCTATAAATAATCTCTTTTGCTTTTGGCCTTGGTCTTGCTACGGAGTTTAATTAATTGTCCAGTAATTTTTTTTATTTGCTAAAAGTATAATAGAGCAGGTTGACTTTTAGGCTTTTTTCACGCTGAATGATTTAGAAATCCTAATTTGGCACACCTTTAGCAACAGGTTGCCGACCCCTGTTGTATTATACAAAAGACTCAAAGGTATACTTCCAGTGACTCTGATACACACATGCACGTATTAAAAGAACTTCATGGAATTCGATGCCAACATTATGTTTTTTCTTTAGCTTTGTTACGTTGAAACTGGCTGATGCTTACATATTCTTGACGGGAAGGCATTTTTTCTGACTGATACAAATTAGACATTCTAGAAGATTGATTTAAACTTTGTGTTTAATGAGTTATATGTATTTATTCTGACTGATACCAGAGCATACATGACTTATTCCTAACTGAAAGATACAAGCGTATTACCCATTCCTGTGTCTCTGAACCCATATGCCTACCTGACTTATACGCACAGGCCTATATCTCCACGTCTGCTACTAAAATACCCTCCGTGACTGGCATTACTACCATCCCGAGTCACGCAGCTTAATTTCCAAACAACACTGTCACACAGATTTGACATTTAATGCCCAGACCTGGATGATGTGACAAAAGTAATTAGGCTAATTTCTACGCCATAACAGTCTATCTTTATTGGAGCTTCTGCGCCCCCCTGTGGACGTTAGAGTAAAGTAGTAAATATGCACAGTTCTTGTTATACTGGCATTGTTAATCTAGTGTAGGAATAACATGTACAGTAAACAATCTTCAAGAAATCCACGCCAATTATTACGATAACACGGGAAGAAAGAGGGGAAACAACTCTTGGTTAGAAAAACAAAATGATAAAGACTGTATTGATTATATAAACTCTCACAAGAACTTGGTAAACAAATGAAAAGACCAAGGATAACCTAAACAAAGTAAACTTTGATTGTGATGATCCCATCAGTGGGTCTCGGAATACCTAAAATCTAAGATCATGATGATAGATTCAATCAATGTTATATTCAATCATTACACTTGAAGATTATTCGGAAAAATTGATTAAAAACCCAAAATTCATGATTAAAAACCCAAAATTCATGATTAAAAACCCAAAATTCATGATTAAAAACCCAAAATTCATGATTAAAAACCCAAAATTCATGATTAAAAACCCAAAATTCAATTTGAATTAAAACCAGTAGTTGAAAGATTTTGGGTTTGTTTGTATTTTCAGCGTCCAGTGACGTCAAGGAACCACAGCAGAGCAGACGCGAGCCACTGGCCCTCAGAAAACTGGAAGACATTTACAGCAACAGAGGGTATGAGTCACCAATCACTAAACTCTCTATATACATTGGTTCAGCTTTATATTCTAATAAAATTTAAAAGTAACCAAATGCCCACCAAATTAGTGAGTCCCATAAATTAATACTGTCTTTACTAAAAAAAATAAGGACCAATTTGACAGCCAATAATTTAGGAAACATTATTACAAAGTATGTTTAGATGTGTTAATAATTACTATATTTCCTTATATAATGTTTACGCTGCTATATTGCGTAAAGAAAGACGCAAGAAATAAGTCTTTAGGGGAATCCCCATAGTGACGAACTAATAAAAAAAGAGCTTGAAGAAATGTATAAAGAACATATAAAAAAGTAAAGTACCCGTCGGACTGAATAGATCCATAGGTCCAATGAAGCAGCGTTCACCAGTTTCTGTGGCCACGACACACTAGGTGATTGTGTGGCCAGCACTATGCACAACCGCCTTTACTTTTACCCCAACTTAGGTCAGGTACCCATCAGAGCTGGGTAAACTCAGGGACACCCTCCATACCCGGGAAAAATCCTAGCCTGCACCAGGAATCAAACCTGGGACCTTCGGCTCGCCAGTCAAACGCGCTGCCGCTCGGCTACCGTGCCCCTATACAAATAATACTTTATATTATTGGGACGTTTACTAGTATATTATATGCTTCATCTGTATGGGACCCATCAACTAAAAAAAACAATAAAAGAAAACTAGACAAAATATTCAGGAAAGTCATGTTAACCCTTCCTGTACCGACCTACTTCTATCTATGCTGCCTTCAGTTCCGCTATATACGCGCCCGGGACTGTACGGGTTAAGTTCATTACAAGTGAATAGGCCTATTCTCTAATAAGTGTAACATCAATATTTAAATTTCTAAGTTTAGATGCGATTTAGTAATAAACTTAAGCTCTAAGTTTGTAACACTACAAAAAGCACAAAATTTAGACCTATAAATACAACACAATACATTAATGGAATACACAGAAAGATGAAGAGGCAAAAACACTTTTCGTTTTCCATACATATCTGCCAATTCATATAACTCTCCCTTTCCGGTTTGCAATCCTTGTTTGGAATGAATTGCCTGAACTGATAATTAAAACCGAATTTTATTCATCATTTGTATCTCTCGCCATTTCGTAAGACTAGACTCAATAAACAGTGAGCATAGAACGCAAAAATCTTCTTATGGTCCCCCAGAAGAAAAGAAAATGATAATCCAATAATTAGTTATCTATGACGTAGGACAAATGCAAAGTGATAGTTGCTTAGAAATATTACATGTCCCTGTATATTAAGGTCAGGAGTAAGGTTATGTTATTGTAGTATTGCTACTGATAAAATTATTAAATGGGGCAGACAAAAAAAGTCTTAGACTAACAGTCTTCATGTTGACGATAGAAACACGTTACTCAAGTTTGAGTGAGTGTGTGTGTGTGAGTTTGCGGCAGTTCTTGTAGACGTGTGTTTGTAACTAGATTCGTGAGTGTGTGTCTGTGTGTGTTTTCGTTTGTTTGTTAATTAAAATACTTAGGCTATTATTTTTAACTTGCAAAAATGTATTACCTACTTTTTAATATTTCATTTTTATTTCGTAATAATAGATATCAAATAGATCTAGAATTTGACTGGGGGAGGGGAATTTAAAATATATTATAAAAGATTCCACGATTGAGAAAGGTTAATACTGTGTCATTGCCTTCTTATCTTATATATTAAAGACGCTCCTTCTAAAAAAATTATTATTGCGTCCTACGCTCATCCGCGGCCAGAGTCTAGTCTTGCATCTTTATTAATGTTTTAAATCATATGTTCTCAACGGGTGCGATATCGCCCCCCCCCGGGGGGGGGGCGGTGAAAAGCTTTAGGGAAGCGCTGACATTCCCGGGGACGATTGGGGGCGGTGAAGGGCAAGTGAGCGGTACAAACGTACCTGATATATTTTAACACCTCAGCTATTTGAATCGATTAGTTTTTGGAGGATGAAATGTCATGTAAACGCAAGTGCTGCTAAATATCTGATATCCCTCAACAGTATGCATACATATTATTATATATTAAAAAGAAATAAGAATCGCAGTGACTTTTCGATGAAGTAGGGGTCATTATTTGGCGAATATAGTGTGCGACCGGCTAGTCCTGTGGTTGGTTCACCGGACTGTCAACCCTGCTGACCGATCACAGTCGCCTACCATAATATTAATGATATTTTGATCTCAGTTTTACCGAGATGTCCTTAAAGTGTTTTAAACTTATGAATTGAAATATCTAATAATGTTAAGGGGTATAGATAAGTAGTAATCATACAAACTGGGTAGTTATTGTAATGCTTGAAAATATAAATATAAATTATTTAGTCATGTAATATTTATATAATTTTCAAATACTTTTTACATTTCGATCATTTCAAAGTTATAAATTGTAAGCCATTTATTTTTTATAATAGAAAAAAAACAAACAGAAATATTAGCTCAAATAAAACGGGCTAATTATCTCCCTTTAACTAAAAAAATGTTTCCACATCTG
Organism: Anisus vortex; assembly: GCA_949126835.1. NCBI lineage: Eukaryota > Metazoa > Mollusca > Gastropoda > Planorbidae > Anisus > Anisus vortex. The sequence continues at coordinate 3,157,856 of OX421500.1, read as the reverse complement.
ATTCAATAGTGATGCCGAACAAGTTATGTTTTGTAATATAACAAATAGTACTGATTATTAGACCTAAGGCTTTTGCAACCAAAATTGAAACGAAAATAGACAATTTGCTACCAACACACCAGGCAAACGATTCGCATAATATTGATTTATTTAAACGTTTTGTTAAGGCAATATTTTGATCTATTAATTCTTACAATATGTTTCTTTTCAGTTTTTTTTAAAGATAATAATCACTCAAAAAGTCTAATCGGCTAAAAAAATTGCGGAAACTATAGTCCAGATGGGCGGAAGGGAAGGGGGGGGGAGCGAAATGAAAGTTGGGGGGGGGGCAATGAGCGGAAACATTTTTTAAAAGGGGGCAATGAGCCGGAAAAGGTTGAGAGCCTATGTTTTAAATGATGTTAAGTTACTGGTTTTTCCTGGTTTTCGCCACTCGGGAAAGAAAAAATACTTATATGCATTTGTTCTCGCATAAGGAATAAGGAAAGTGTTTTTCTCTTTATGTTTATCATTAAGACAAACGAGCAATGAAGAGTTCCGTTCCTCACCTCCCCCCAACCTCAAGTCTCTCCCCTTCTCTCCATGAGGATGCCTATGTACATTAGCATTATTGTATAATATTTCTTCTGCAGGGAAGAAGACCTAGAGAGAATGCAGAGAGAGAGAAAAGACATGGAGGACGAGATGTTGAGGATGCAAGAGAAACACTCCAGAGAAATACAGGACAAAGAGAATGAGAGAAAGAAGGCAAATTACGAACAAAATATGTTGATATTATTTCTTGTTATGTAAAAAAAAACAACAACAGCAGTTGGTAAACTTAGAAAATCTCTAAGGCAGGGCTTCTCAAACTACGACCCGCGGGCCAGATCCAGCCTGTTAGGGCTCTTATCCCTACTGATAATATCGATAAGATAATAAATATATTATGTAGTGCGCCAGGGTAATTGTTAAGAAAATAATTCTCGAAATAAGATTTTTTGTTTTTGGAGACGTTAAAATGTCCCCCCCCCCCCCTTCACCGCATTTTCGGATGTTTGGGGTACTCTTTTAAAAAGTCCAGTCTTTAATTCGACCATCAAGCTAAATAACCACGAAATAGGAGCTTAGTAAATTCAAATTCTATGAGACCAAGCTTTTATTTTTAAAAATAAAGACGTTTCTGATAGCGTGAAACTTCATTTAGTATAGGGATTTGGAGCTTATATTTAGATATCTCTTTTAGCTGAATGTAGCTATTCTCAGCTAGTATTCGCAGTAGACGATTGGAATTTTACATTTCATTTTCAGAATTATGAATTAAGCACAAACTTTGTTTGGGATCAGAAGAGTTCTGGCCATGGAGGACCCAATGTAAATACAAATAGAATTTTTTCTTCTTTATGCATTGATAACTTATCCTTATCCAGTGTTGTGTGCTTCTTACTGTTTCATATTTATTGTGCAAGTCTACATATACTATAACTATTTCTTTTTAAAACATTTGACATTTGACACCGTTTATTTTTGTCTATCAGAATTCAGGAAATTACAGAAGGAAACAGTTTCTGGAAACAAATTCAGGCCCGTTTTACGATGAGGTAATTAGTGGGATCTGTCATATTTGTGAACACTTTAAATGATTCATTAGCTGGTAAAGCTCAAACATTATTATATCTTACTTAATTTGGGCCTATAAAAGGACTCTTTAATATACAGGCTAAGGGATTACGGCGCCCTATACTTTTGGTCTAAACCTGATAACGTAATAGTTTGATAATGGGACCAGTCATTAGTTAGGTAATGTCCACATAACAAATATAGTAACATGCAAATAAAACTAGTTTGCCAATTAAAATAATCTACGTAAGTTTCACTTTCCAGGCATTGGTGGTCTATAAAGCTAGTAAAGCAATTTCATAAAAGAATAACACAATGTTCAGAGAGATTTTATTTTCCCCAACATGTTGTAAACTTTTTTATGCAAGGAAAAGCGAGTGGCATCCGAGTATGGAATGGGTTGCCTGAACAAACCAGTAAAACCAACAACATAACATCTTTTGAAACCCTTAACGAAATTTAATTTATTCTAAAATCACAAATAAGCGCAGGACTCAATAGTCTTTTGTATAGGAGGATTGTCTGTAACATAGATAACATAGATATAATACAAAAATGAAAAATTATTTTATCTTTTAAATTATTTTTGCTATAATTTATAATATTGTTTGTAAAAAATGTATAGATCTAATAAAATATTTTCTTTAAAGAAAAAAGAGAACGAACCGGCCAGTTCAGGTTTAAATATTTTTAAACCACCACCTGGACCGTCCACATTTCGTCCTGACCCAAGTTTACCACCCAGGCAAGATTTTAAGCTCTTTGACCCTTCACAGCGTCCAGAGGCCGAGACTCCATTTGAATTGCAAGCATATAGCAGGAAACTGAGTAAGTTGTTTCCCCTCGTGTTGTGTTTCTGTTGTTGAAAGTAGCAGCGAACTTGATCATCTTTCTTGATCTGTCTTGTTTTATTTTTCTTAGTTTATAGTTTTGCTTTTTTGTTTTTTTATAACAGAAAACTGAGAAAGTTTTGACGAAAAGCTAACTGGTTGTTGTTGTCATTTATATTACAGCTAGTAGTAGAAGTTTTATTGAAGTTTTCATCACCATCATCATTATCGCCTTTCTCCACGCCTGCAGCCTATGCCAGAAACAAAAACTCTTCAAAGCATCCAGATTCTGGGCGAGTCTCTCCTGCTGTCTCTAGTTTTGTCCCATCATGCTGGTGTAATGCTTCGGTTCATTTTATTGGTCTGCCTCTTTTGACTCTTGTCTTGTCGGGATCCAAGTGAGGGCTTGTCTTTTAATACTGGTTGTGGTTTTTTTCTTTAAGTGTGCCATATCCAGCTCCATCCTCTTTGTCAGATTACCTCTTCCATTGGCTACTGTAGCCTGTAGCGTGCATTTCCGGAGCTCTTCATTGTTGATTATCTTGGGGGCCAGCGTATATCTTGAGAATGCACCAGAGGCACGAATTGCTGAATGTCTGTTCTTCCTCAAACAGGGTGTGGTGATCCTCCTCAACCAGATTCACCGCGGTGTTGAAGTCCCTTACTTTTGGTTTTTGTTGATAAGGCACTTCAGCCACCAAGCCAGTTCTTCCTTTGATTGAAGGATAATCATGCCTTGCTGATAATCATGCCTTGCTGATCCTCACCTTCTAGGTCTGCGTCTAGGATTTTAGGTTTGAAAAAAGGCTTACCTATGTTGTTGTTTTTTTTTAAATTGGAAGGTGTGTTGTTGTTTTTTAAAACGAGATACATATAGATGATCTTAGTATAAATGTATGTTATTTCAGATCAAGTGAGTGAACAGATACATATAGATGATCTTAGTATAAATGTATGTTATTTCAGATCAAGTGAGTGAACAGAAGAAATTATTAAAACAACAACAGCGTGATCCATACACAGACATGGTGAGCTGGTTTAGTTGGTTAGATGGATAACTCTACGTCTGGTGGGAATTGAAGCTGAACATCAGATAGATTTATTTATATTTAGATAGAGAGAATATCAGATAGATTTATTTATATTTAGATAGAGAGAATAGAAAATTGATATTTATAGTTACAGGAAAATATAAAATGGTGAAAGGATGGGTTGTTCGATATATACGTGTATACACGAATGATATAAATATTTATATTAATAGATATATAATTATTAGATAGATCGAGAGATATAAAGAGGATCATGTAGAATGAATCATTGTGGGTTAAATAGAGAGATTGATTGGATGAATAGATGACTGGATAGATAGACATATAGATAGATAAATAAATCTGTAAGTATGGACCTTTATGAAATTGTAAAAGAAAAAATCTTGATTTAAATCTTTGTCTCTCTTCCAGAATTCAGAATTTCCAACCCTTGATATCGGCTACAATAGTGAGTTAAATCTGTTAATCTCTAGTCTAAATCTCTGTAAAGTTAATCTCTGTAAAGTTAACTTTACCCTACAATTTTATATAGTCAGGTTATTCCTATCATTTTTTCTTTCTCTGAAACAGATTTTGATATCGAACGCTTTCCTGATGAGGTGAGTTGTTTTAAAATATTTTTCTTTTTTTGGCATAATTTTAAGGTTTAATGCAAGGCCGGCTCAAGACCCTGAGTGTACCCCATCTCACATTTATAAAAGTAATAAAACAAAATCCATAAAACATATTTTTCAGTATAAATTATACAAAATTGACAATAATACGTTAAATGTTTCAACATATTTAAGTTTGAAAACATTTCTCCTACTGGTTAAAATTGCATATTTTGTTCTACGAAACTCGTTTTTAAAATGATAATTAATTATAAGCCTTTATGGTAGATCCTGATTCGGCTGCATCTCTTGCAGTATTGCACCACATTATGGGCCATGAATTATTGGTAAATTTCTTCTATGGTAAATTTCTTGGCCGACTCCACCCCTTACCGTTGATGCTATGAGCGCATGATAGTTAAACCAGCCCCGGTTTTATGTAATCTAATTTACATAATACAGAGTTTTGCAAATTTCAATAACCTACACGCCAAATTAAGGTGTAAAGAAAGTTGTTTTATATTTTTATGATATAAACTTAATCCATGTAGATTACACTCTATGTAATATGAATGGTAGCATGTTTATTGTGATATGCGTAGCAACAAGTTAATGAACGGAAAACCAAGATTTAAGTTTAAATAAAACAAGAACCATCATTACAGACGCTAATAATGTATGTACATTATTATGCTATTTAAACATTGAATAAATAGACTCTAATAAATGAATCGAAATTCAGACGGCTACGCTAGTGCTTGATCTATCACTCTGCTTATTGATAATTTCATTTAGTTAAACTGTTGAGAGTAAATCTGTGTGAAATAATAAAATTGAAATTAATAATAAACGGATACAACCTGTATGTTACGTGTTCGAGTGTTTACTTAAATAGAGTACCCATAAACTACTTAATATTACACAAAAATGTGCAGTCTTTTAAAATCTTTTGTTTGTTTCGGTTTATCTTTCGGTATCTGTTTAGGTTTCGACCGAAAGTCAATTCATAACTTTCGATATGGTTTCGTTTTCGTTTTCTTATGAATAGATTCAGTAATCGGACTATTTCATAATGATGTCTATACACTTTCCACGGAGTTCATCTCTATCCATACATGCAATAATAAATAAAAACAATATAAGGTCTATGTACTCATTCATTGTTGTTGTTTATTTTATGTCTGCAAGAAGAGAAGTCTCGATCTTGATCACACAAAAGGAGGGGGCGGGGCGCCGGTGAGAGACGATAGAGGAAGGAGCGTCACTCGCCGCCCCATCACGTTGAGCAGAGACAACTACGGAGGTTGGTAGCGCAAACCATTGCCTTTGCAAAAAAAAAAAAACAAATCTACATGCAGTATGAGTAAAATAACACAAGTTCCCATTTCACGATAGAGTGTTTCCATTCGGAATTAGACTAAGGACTTTTTTCTTCTAGTAAAAGTGTATAGATCTAACTCGGACTGAAGAGTCAAAACTTTTATTAAACTTAGTTTTGTTTTTCATTGAGACAGTCTCAGCGCTTAACTGTCCAAGATGGTCGAGAGATAGAGCGCTGGATTGCTAGTGTTACGACCACAATCCCCTTGTGGTCAGAGCCGTATAAATGTTGTTGATAATTCTCGTTCGTCCTAGGGTAGACTTTGGTTATTATTACTTATATTTCAGTATTACACGAACTCTCCTTATTGTCCTAGGCACAAACTCAGGATTTGCGTTCTAATAGTTCCTTTTCTTGACGTTATAGTCGTAAATAAACGTATATATTATTATATGGTAAACAATGAAACAAAAATAGTAACTTGCCGAGGAAGCTTCAGTGTAAATGTTGTTGATAATTTAATTCAGGTGATAAAGTATATACAATATGAAGATTATATACAGTTAGAAGAAAATAGTGTCAACACAAGCGTCCACTCTGTACAAAACTCTGCACAAGACTCTGTCTATCTAAACCACTAGCTGCTTAGCCTTAAATACTAGCGGGGGAGAGCGGGGAACAGACCTATTGCTAGGAGGGGTGAAAATAATGGTATCATTACAAAACTCATAATAAAAATGATAGTTTTAACATAAACTTCCCTGTACGAGAAATAATAGACTATTCCTAGCCATTCCGAGAATTTGAGGTCTGCACGAGAGTGGATTCTTAGATCAGTCTAGGCTTTAGTACCGCCCACAAAACTCGCGTTGAGAGAGAGCTGTTAACACATGACACTAGGCTATTGCGTATATATCTTATTCTAATCCAGGTCAAAGCTTCATTAGCCTTTTCTTTGGGGGTATTGGGCGCTGGGTTCGCCACACGATTCCCTTGCACCAAATCACAAAAATTCTTGTTTGCAAATCGTTCCCTGAAATAACGGTTAAAAAGGCAAAAGCAGGGGCAAGACATTTTTTTAATGTTGAAAAAGTTTGTTTTTCCTAACTCTCAAGGGCAGTGGAGAGGGAGGGGGAGTTAGCGCCCTTCAGTGCCCCTTCGTGGCATCTTTGCCCCTGGGCGAAAGGAGATAAATTAATGACAATTTAGTGGGAGATAGCTTCCCTTATTAACCCTTCCCGTACCGACCTACTTCTATCTATGCTGCCTTCAGTTCCGCTAAATAGGCGCCCGGGACTGTAAGGGTTAAACCATTTAGTAGATTACTTTTTCCCTTTCTTATCAACAGTTATTTAAATTAATTAAACTTTCCATTTTTCTCCTTGTAATGATTCTGAATCTTACATAACCTGATGGTTACATTGTATTTCAAAAGCAAATTTTTGATGGCCACACAATCCGATTATATTTTTTTGTCTCTTACACACTTATGAAATCGTTCGTTTATGAAGGTCTTATTTTAAAATGTGATTCATACAATTTTCAAAATGGCTGCCTGTCACGTGACACTCAACATTATACTATTGTTACCACAGAGACGAGAATCCGAGAGGAGTTCACCAGAACTAACACCGGTAACTCCAGCGAACGGGAGCAGCTCTACTCCAGAGACAACAAGCCTTACTTCCCTTGGGGCAGCCAAGGGGGCGGCGCCCCCATACGCGACAGAGAGGGGAGAATAATCACGCAAGTCTTCGGGAAACTGGAAGGGAAAGATGTGAGTAGCCGGCCTTGTTAAGTATGACAAACAATTTTAGTAGCTGTTATTGTGTTAGAAAAAATAAAAAATGAAATGATTGAATATTATATTTATGACTTTAGATTCCTGATCTTATACCTAAATTTTTGTAATTTGTTATAGGCTATAGATCTATAGATATAGCTATAGCTATTTTACCCTTGTTCTAACATGCAAAAATAGATCAGTGAGTATGTTTGATTTGTGGTCTCAATAACTACAATTTTTTCCATTATCTCAACAGCCACAAGACGAAGAATACAGAAAAGATAAATTAAGGAAAGAAGTTTTCTACAATGAATTAAGTATGTTTTAATTTACTTTCTATTTATTTAATAGATTGATATTGTACAAGTATACAAATGTTATCTATAATTGCACTGTGGGTAATTAATATATTCAATACAAAAAATTGGGCTTTATAAAAAAAGGAATTATTTACAAATGTAATGAGAATATAAATTAAAATACTATCTCTCATTATGGGGCACGTAGCCGAGCGGCAGCGCGTTCGACTGGCGATCCGAAGGTCCCGGGTTCGAATCCTGGTGAAGCCGTTTTTTTTCCCCAGTTGGGGTAAAGTAAAGGCGGCTGGGCATTGTGCTGGCCACACATCCCCTTGTATGCCGTGGCCACAGAAACCAGCCCTGTGATCACTTTGGTCCGAAGGGTACTTTACTTACTATCTCACATTAGTGCTAGAATATGCAGGATCTGTATGGGACCTATGAAGAAAACGTTAAAAAAAAATTAAAACTAGCGAATATTATTCACAACTGACTGACAATAGTAACACCAATAGTTAAATCACTAAACCTAGAAACACTAGAGGACAGAAGGGCAAAGAGTAAAGTAGTAATTATACATTAGGCATTAAATTTAGAAATACAGCACAATAAGAATCTCAGATAGAATGCATATAAAAAATCTTTGTTCCCGAGAGGCATGGAATGGGTTGCCTGGACAAACAAAAAATCAGTAATACCATTTAAAACACTAATTGAAATGCTATACTAGACTCAGAGCATGGATGGGCGTAAGACGTAATAATCTTCTTTAGAGAAGGAGAGTTTGTACTGTATAAGATAATATACGCAAGGAACCACTGCAAACAATTATTATCTATCAAATGTATTTTGCACTTATAAATTTCCATGGTCAATAATTGTTACTCTTAAAACCTTCGATGTTATCAATTAGTTGACAACTTCAATTTCGCTGAATATAAACAAGCGTAATAAAATATAAATATTTTTATATTGATATATTTATAGTGTTTTAATACCGGTACTTGGACTTTACTTTTAAGTGTGGTATGTGTTGTTGCATAATTTCAAAGAATATATTAACGAATAGGGTTGACCTTTGTCCTTTGGTTTTCAATTCCATTGTGTCTTTGTATGCTCATTAATATATTTGTCATTGATTCTGATTTTCTCTTTGTCTTTCCTTTTGTTTATTACCATAATTAATTTGTCACAAGTTTTGTTATTGTTATTCTCCAACAGAGGAGGTAGAGAAACAGCAGAAAGAGAATAAAGAAGAATTAAAGAATTATATGAAAGCTCCAGTAAGTGTAAACCTTTCTTTGTTAATTAACAATTTGACAAGAGTAATGTACTAGTCATAACAATTAATAGACACTTTGTTAATTATCAACAATACTCTTTAAAAGAAAATTTTTTTATTCGGCCTACGTGCCTATATAAGAATATTAAATACAGTTTATTCCATGTTAGGTGAAACACAAAAAAATAAAAATACAAACAACAAAAAAACACCTTTGTAATCAATTAAAAAAAACAACAAATAATTTGATAATCAACTTAAGGGTTACATAATTTATTCCATTTTTATTAAATTTTTAATTTATGTAGTCAAAGGGAAGCAATCCGTGTAATAATTATTTAGTTTTTATTTTATCAGTAGCGTACCCTGTTTAGTACTATTTCGATTTTTTAAGAAAAGTGCCTGTAAGTGTCAGCTTAAAATCATTTGTTTTTTTTAAACAGCTATATTACACACCGTTCTTGCTAGATCTGATTATGATACTATGTTACTTACAATCAATATTCCAGCAAGCAGAAATGACGGACCTGCTCGCTGCTGGACGCGTGGGAAAACCCAGACGTGACGAAGTGACCGGCTACATCGCTCAGCAGCACCTGGCCCACTCGGATGTGTCCAAAGTGGTAAGCGAACTTGTCTTTGGTCTCGGCATGGAACGAAATCTGGCCACATTGACGGGGTCGGACACTTAAATTAACTAGAAACAAATGGACAAGTCTTAACGTGTATGCATGCATAAAAGGTCACGTGCAAAAACATTTCCGTTCTTATTCGATCATTTTCTACGAAACAATGTCTGTGTGCTACTTTACTGGTTGTACTCAAATTTGTTGGGGATTAAAATTTATTTCATTTCCAATAGATGTTTACAAAGCAAATCAATGTATTGTGAAAGTCAGAAGGGAATAATCACCTTTTTAAAATATCAAACTTATTGCTTAATGCAAAAGAATTTTTGTTATTCGTTTTTATGAATTTACTCATTTTGTTTTTCAATAACCAAGAAAACGCAACTCTTGACTCATTTATTTTGTAAACAAATAAAAATTTAACGTCACGCGACTAACACTTGAGTATTAATTATCGCCTGTTCACTTTTGATGTTAAAAACGGATTCCTCATAACTAATATTGTATCCTTCGTATAATTCTAAAAGACTAGAACTGGCCGTCGAGGTTGAAATCAATTGTCAAACACCAGCAAAAGCATGCTTTTTTGTTTATTAGTTTAAAAAAAGAACAGGAAGTTCACGAACATTCGGGTTCAAAAGTTCACACCTCATTAAGACTTGTCAATTCCTCTACTGAAACTTCACATACAATTTTTACTTGTTAATTTATTTGTTTTGGTGTATGTGTGTGTTTTCTTTTTTCTGAAGTTGCAGAAATAATATAAATACTAGATGAATTGACCCGGGCTAACAACTACATTCAAAGGCGGGAGTACTAACTCTATTGTACGGAGGCCACGGTGGCTGCGCTGCAGTGCGTTCGGCTGGAGTACCGAAGGTCTTGGGTTCGAATCCAGGTGAAAGACTAGGATTTGTTCCTGGGGTCTGGAGGGTGACCCTGAGTCTACCCAGATATAATGGGTACTAGACTTTAGTTTAGGGTAAAGTAAAGGCAGCTGGGCATTGTACTGGCCTCATAATCCCATTGTATGTTGTATCAGTATCATAGTACCCCACAGTTTGCCGTGTCCACAGAAACTGGAACGCTGCTTGACTGATCAATAAGTGTCCGACGGGATAGTTTTACGTGTTTTCTTTGTGCACTAACAGAGGGGTGCGCAACCCATACGCGTGCCAGAATTGGCTCGCAGATCGATTTTTGATAGCACGCGGAAGACCTCTAAAAAAAGACAATTTAATCCTCTTCTATAAGAAATTGGGTAGTGGAACAGTATTGCTATTAAGCTGATGGCACGCTGAATATGTTTGATATCCCACTTTGGCCTCACTATTATCAAAAGGTTGCCGACCCCTGCCTCTCACACGTCATTTTAACGTTATCAACTAATCTGTACCTGACATGAGTAGGACTCCATTTAATCCGTATGCATCCACAGAAAACCAACTACCAGCCGAAACCTGTGAATGAAAAGAAGCAGTATCATGATGAGCTCGTCCGTATGGCAGAGGAGAGGCAGTATAAAAAGCTGCTGGACAAATTCAAGGAAAAGCAGGAATCCAACGCAGTGAGTGTTTTACTTAACAATTCTCTTAACAAAGTATCTTTACATTTTAATTAAACAATACTAACAACAAAGTTTTTTTAAAATATAAATATATATAAATCCTTTAAAAGTATGTTTTTTTCCCTTTATTATTTTTTCGGTGATAACAATTTACACCAACACCCTTATCTTGTTTTACTTTAAAAGAACTAAAAAAAAAAAAATTTAGGGGTCCGGGTTTTTTGGGGGTCAGGCAAAAATTTGATCAAATGTGTTGTCATCGACAACGAGTGTATGTGCTAAGTTGCAGCTCTATAGGATGAAAGAAAATATTTAGTCTCACAGAAAGTAAATAAAAAAGAGAAGTGAAAAAATAAGTAAAACATCAAATAAAACATGTAAAGTATCCAATGAAATTGAATAGTTTGGCTACGGTGGAAAACTAACCTTTTTTTCTGAATAAAATGTTAACAATCTTCTTTCGACTTGACAAAGATTGTTAACATTTCTTCATGTACCTTATAAATAAAATATTTTTAACATTGTATCGTGAATGCCTTTTCTAGCATTTTCAGAACATGGACTCCTCCTGGGGGCAGTTTGGTGGCGGCGCCCCGAAGCATCATGTGATACGCAAGAAGGTCAACTTGACCAACGCCCTGTTTTACCCTGACCAGGGGAGCGGGCAAACCAGCCGTCTGACAACAACAAGGACAGCAGTGGTAATGTCTAAATACTTATCTTATCTTATACATTACAGACGCTCCATCTATAGAGAAGATTATTGCGTCCTACGCTCATCCGTGGTCCGAGTCCGTGTTTTTGTCTTTATGTTTATCTGAGCTTTGCAATACTCAGGAATATTAAGAGTAACACCAATAGTTAAATCACTAAACCTAGAAACACTAGAGAACTAAAGGGCTAGAGTAAAGTAGTAATAATACACAAGGCATTAAACTCTAATTTAGAAATACATTTACAAAAACAATGTGTTACAATGCTTTGATAAACATAAGGACAAAATCACTTTCCTTATCCCATATGGGAGAACACATGCATATAAGTACTCTCTCTTCCCGAGTGATATTCGGGCATTGAATGGGTTGCCTGGACAAACCAGGAAAACCAGTAACTTACAATCATTTAAAACATTAATAAAAATGCAAGACTAGACTAGGACCACGGATGAGCGTAGGACACAATACTCTTCTCTATAGAAGGAGCGTCTGTAATAGATAGAATAAGATAAGATTAGATCAGTAATGTTTTTGAAAGCATGTATTATTATCAACAACTATTAGTTTTAAATTCAGCGGTGGTGATTGAATAAATGGCAATAAAAAATGAGCACATTACATTTATAATAAAAAAACAAAAACACTTTTATCACACGTGCGAGAATTAAATAAAGTTTGTTAGAGCATCCACATTGATCCACGCCACTGAAATGTATAATGAACATGTATGAAGATAGTCTCATGTCTGAGCTATTATAAAGGTGACAAGGCGTTTTCTCTTTTTCCCATATCCCACAGCAAGAGGAGCCTATGGTGTACCCCTCCTATCAAGACTATCCGCCTACTGGACTCGGATCTTTCGAATTCGCTGAGGTAATTAAATTTACATCTTCTTCTGTGTTTCAACACCCTAAACCTTCAGTATTAAAAGTAGTTCTTTCTTCTGAAAAAAATGTTCGCAAAGATTTTTTACGACTGTCTGGACATATTTTGCAAGTCGAGTGGAAAACCAAAATTTGATGGCAACTCTATTTGAAAGTACGATTGTACATTTTTCATAAACTACAACATGTAAAATTATTTTTTTCATCAGTTTATGAATTTGTTACGCCCTGAGCCCCAATCAGCCGACGTACGAATGGTTCTGGGTTCCAATCCTGGTCAAGGCTAGGTTGTTGAGTCAATGAGTGATGGGTACCTGACATTAGTTGGGTAAAAGGACAGGCGGCTGGGCATTGTGCTCGCCACATAGCCCCCTAGTATCCCGATGCATCAATGGACCTAGGATCAATTTAGTTCAACTGTTTCTTTACTACTTTTAAACCTCAACTAAATGGGTAGAGTTGACGGCGTAGACGCAAAATAGTTTTGTATTTTAATTTCATGGAAAATGATTTGCGTTTAGCCAACAAGCAGAACGACATAAAGTTCATCCCCAGCAAAGAAAAATACATTACATTCTAGTTAGAAACAGGACATACAGCACTCAACTCGCACCTACTAAACTGAATAAGCCCAACAAACCCGCACCTAATTGCGGACGTTGTCCCCACACACGCATGAAACAGTAGACCACGTCCTACTTCAATGCCCCCAGCTAACAGACATGCACAACAGAGCAACTAAAAGAGTCATGCAAATGTTTGTCTGACATTGACTGCAAGAGAGCAAACAGTTCTGCAGATTGGATTAATAGAAGAAAAAGATTTACATTTTGACCTCTGCTTGAATTACCATTGAACCAATACTGCAGAACCAAAAGACTTCGATCTATGAATAAAACTCCATTCACTGTGACTGAAATGTCCGTACACATTTCGAAATGTTTCTACAAATTCTTGCAGGATTTTAGCGTTGATAACGATGCGCGATCTACAATTCTGTTTGGTTTTAATCATCAAGACTTTCTTTCTTTCATTTCCTATAAATTGTATGTATGTGTCTATCAGCACGCACACCACAATGCGGGCTACCAGAAACGCTACTCAGAGGACGACCAGAGACAGTTCCACTCTCCAGAGAACTCCCCGAGGTACGTGAAGAACACGCTGAACAGTTCCCACAGAAACCTTTACCAGACCAACAAGGACATCACTTTATCGGTACGTTACTTCAGAGTTAACGGCGTTTGGCCTTTTATTGGTTTATTGGTGTTTAAATTTGCATTTGTTTTTGACATTAGATTGGAGTTTAATGTTTTATTGGTGTTTGACGTTGTATAGACGTTTTTGTTGTTTAGCGTTCTAATGCCGTAATTGGTGTTTCAGGTTATATTAACGTTCAAAATTGTTTGATGTTTCATTAAATTTTAGTTTCGTGTTTTTTATTTTTAGCGTTATAGGTGTTCAGCGTTGTATCGGATTTTAAATTTTATATTAGCTTTGAACAAGTATTGGCGTTAAACTTTATATTGGTGTTTATTGTTCCGTGGATGTTATTGGCCTTTAATGTTATATTGGTGTTAAACGTTTTATTTCCATTTAACGTTAAAAATGTGCATCTATTGTGCTAAACGTTATTTTGGAGTTATATTGATATTAACAATACTTGGTACAATACTGTGAGGCGTATGGTTCTGCGATTAGTTGTTTTGATGCGTACAGAATGAATTCAGTTTTTGATGTGTTCATTTCTAGTCTAAATTTCTAAATTCTAAATTTCTAGTCTAAATTGATATTGATCAACAATTTTTGTAACATTTGATTTCCTACAGGGTGTCTCTGGGCAGACCGTACCGCCATATGCAACGGGAATGTTATAAAGAATATTACATACAAATACCACTTCAACTGGCCGATCACAGATCATGTTTAACAGTTTCTATCAGACATTTTTATTGATAATTAATCCACCTAACTATTTATATATTCTGATATTTCTATATTAAATGCATGCAAAATATATGAATTTATGCTCAAGTGCCAAGAATCGAAAGGGTCAAATATTTTATGTATAAATTTGTTTTAAATAAAACACTAAAACTATTAAAAAAAGCAAAGTATATTTGGTTAAGATGGTTGAGCAGTCCAGACAAAGACCATAAAGATATTTACTTATCGTGCATTGGGAAGTGTTAATAATCAATTATTCTATGCACCAACAATATAAAATAAAATGTATTTTTTAAAAATCTTTTACCAGTATTGATATCAAATTATTGATCAGTGGTAGCTTTAATCCTAAAAGTGAAATAATAGACCCATAAAAAGGAAGTAATTTATCTAAAATTGATATGTGTGAATATTTAGTGTATATAATTACGTGTGTTATATTTATAAATTATCTATAGTTTGGGTTAGAGTTATTTTAAAAGTAAAGGTTGAACAAGGGGTGGCCAGTTTGATTTGATGTTGGGTCGGTCCAGGAAGTACAGAGGCTTTATATCGTCCCATATCGAACGCACAAAGCGTTTTGTATTAAAGACGAGTCCTGTGAGTTGGCGGCCAAAAGACTTTGAATCCTGGCGCTCAGCAGTCCATTATGGAGCAGCACTATGCGAAGAGAAGAAACAGAGAACAGCTGAGTCCAGGAGGCAAGCCAGGAAAGACCGTGCCCCTAAACCTTCCCCTGTACAGATTGCCAACGTACTTTCCGGGCAAAGATAGGACTCAAAAGTCACATTGCAACCCATCAAATAGCCACACCCAAAACTTCCTAGGATGACGTAAACGGTCATCGTCGATCACGAAGGACGCACAGAGAGAGAAAGAGAATGATTTATATAACGGGAAATTATCAATAGTATGTGTTAGACTTATAGAAAAAGTAAAGGCTGGACAGGGGGTTGCAAGTTTGATTGATGTTGGGAAATACAGCGACTTCGTAATGCCCTCCTTCAGAAAGAAAGCGTTCTGGCTGACAATTTGATGATAAAGTCAAACAATGATTCACAGACCATAGAATCACCCTTGTAATATTTTTCTTTTTTTTTTAACAACTTGTTTTCTTTCTCTAGAAAATAAAAAGAATGAAAACGTAATTTAACCCTTCCCGTACCGACCTACTTCTATCTATGCTGCTTTCAGTTCCGCTATATACGCGCCCGGGACTGTAAGGGTTAAAAGGGAAATACAAGCAACCAGGCCAAATATACGTAGGCTATAATTAGGCTATGACGTAGGCACAATGTCCAAAGTTGACTGTAACAATTCTTGGAGGCTCTACAAGAAAACTAAAAAAATTAAATCATTTTTAAAAAATAATATTATAAATATGAATAACTCATAAGCTAATATTAATTTTAATTCCGACTCAAACGGATAATTCCAGGGGAATACAATACAGGCATATTGAATAGATATATCTTGACTGTTTGAATGTTGTATTTCCGGCCTATTAACAGCGAATGTTATATAGGGCGTTTTGGTAACGTCGATGTTACGTTTTTATTGTAGTCGTTTTAATGTTCTTATATTTTTAAATTCTGTAGTACAGTTGGTTGTCTTTAATATAGTATATTATATAGTTTCGTCTAATTTTAGCTGAAAAGTTCATGAAGGGTTATACATTTATGTATTTATGTCGAATTTCATTAAATGTATTGGCTGGTTGGATAGCAAAGTCGACATTATGATTTACTCACAAGCTCGACCGCTATGGGTTGGACCCACGGTGCAGACAATCAGAAAAAAATAAAAATCCACCACTGAGATTAGACGGAGAGGAGATTGGCGCCGCCAAGTCTACCAAGCCCGCTGAAAGGACTAATGGACACCAAGTGTTCATTAGATCTCTCCAATGAGGATTGCATTCCAACAAAATGTGTGGAACTGTTAAGGCGACATTGCAGATTGCACACATTGGAGCCGTTTCTCGTTTTAAGATAAAGGAATGTGTTAGTTTTGTCTGTAGTCTGATTTCACCCTGTCTGTCTATTCGATTGTGTATTCGGTGTTACGTAAACTATTTTTAGACTCAAGAATTTCCCGTAATTAGGTTTTTTATTGGTCGACCAATATATATGCCATGACACAATGTAAATAACCTGCCCCTTGTTTTATTGCCATAGTAGGTTATCTCCCATTTTAAATCCTTCAAAATTGAAGCTTTTAGCCCTCTTGACAAGCCTAGATATCTTAACACTGAAACCCGAGTTACAAATCATGTACTATTTGTTGGTCTCATGTGGTCTCAATGCAGTTTTAACTTTAAACTGAATGACCTAGAGCTATAAACTAAATGCATACAGCATCTATCTATAGTTAACAAACTGGTGGTTTTTTTTAGCGTTGAGTAAAACTAAAGCTCTGAAATGTCTTTGTATTTTAAAAGAAGCTAAGCTGGACACAATTTATTTTAATGTTAAACTAACGAAATTTTAAACAAAATACAAACCTAGAAACACTAGAGGACAGAAGAGCAAAGAGTAAAGTAGTAATAATACAATTGGAATTAAATTCTAATTTAGAGATACAACACAATAACAACCTGTCACAATGCACAGATAACATAAAGACAAAAACACTTTCCTTTTCCCTTATGCGAGAATAAATGCATATAAGTACTTTCTTCCCGAGTGACACCCGGGCTTGGAATGGGTTACTGAACAAACCAGGAAAAACCAGTAACTTAACATTATTTAAAACAAAAATAAAAATGCAAGACTAGAACTGGACCACGAATTAGCGTAGGACGCAATAATCATCTTTATAACAGGAGCGTCGGTAATATATAAGATAAGATTGCTTAATTTCAAAGAATATAATACATTAACGAATAGGCTTGATCTTTTTCCGTGTTTTTTTTTTGTGTGTGTATTTATTGTAAGCTCAGAGCGCATTTAACGCCACAAAAATAAAAACATAGATGAAAATCATGACTAAGATTAGGCCTTTGCATAAAACAAGGCTACAGATCTTTAGGCTAGGTAAGTTTACCACAAGGTTTTTATGATTACATGAAAAGAAATAGCGCCATTTTGAAAATCAGCACAACTTTACGAAAAACATTAGGATATAATTAAATATAGTGGGGTATTTTAAAGTAGGGATGCAGCTTGTTTGCCTGAGCTGAAGTGGGAATAAAACTCCAGACTTTCGGGTCAAATAGAAGCAGGCTCTCGTCTTCGAGGAGAAATGGAGGTACTTCTAGAAGGGACGAGTCAATAGGACGTAGTGATCTTTGTGGAACATAAGGTTATGGTTAGCTCCGTGAGATAGGATGGTTGATAGAGACACAAATAGATAGTTAGGTAGATATATGATAGATAGATGCGTAGATAGATAGATGGATAGATAGTATCATAGACATATAGATGGATAGATAGATATATAGTTAAATAGATAGATGGAAATATACCTAGATAGATTGAAAGATATACAAGTCGATGGATAGATCGGCGGGTGGATAAAAAAAAGGTATATATATAAATATAAATAGAGAGAGTGTTTGTCTGCATACGGAACCCCATTGGTCAATTTGAAATCACGTGTGTTTGTGTCACTGACCTATTTAGGCCTAGGCCAGGGGTCGGCAACCTGCGGCTCGCGAGCCGCATGCGGCTCTTTCGATGTCAAGATGCGGCTCTCCAGTTCCATGCGCAAATATTAATAAATAGGCATACGGTATATTATTTTATTTTCAAAACTAATAAAAATATATTATGCTGCCAAAAAAAATACAATAATATACTGCAAACAGGATAAAAACACTCAAGAGAGAACAGCGAGAATAGGTGGAGTTGAGAGTAGACGGACAGCTGACAGTCACTATATATAGTCACTACTACCACCCAGCCAGCAACCCAGCGGACGGTAGGCCTAGTGTTTAGTCTTCAGTCAGTCTTCCTTCGAGCACGGTTGCGGGTGTGTTAATTTATTCTCTTGCGAGAAACAACACTTTCTCGTTGTTTCAAGATTGGACGGAGTCGTTTACGTTCATATGCAACACAGATGGACTTCCGACTTGTCTCATTTGCCAAGAAAAACTTGCACACAAGAAGTCAAATTTGTAGAGACACTTCACTACTAAACATACCCGATTTGCTGTTAAATATCCAACCGGTGACTCACGTAAAAAAGCTGTTAAAGAGCTTCAAAAACAAAAAAACAAAAAAAACAACAGTCGAAATCTATGCTAAGTAACTGGGCGCAATCTTCAAATAATTTAAATCTGGAAGGATTTGAAAAATCACTAAAAATTGCAAAAAGAGGGATGAATATGTAAAATATTGTTTTATACGTGGAGCTGAAGACCTGTTACGTGATTTCAAAAACAAAACAGAAATCATGAAGAAAATCAAAGACTTGCCATTATCTGCTAAAACAGTACAAGATAGAGCTGCTAAAATGTCTTCAAATGTAACACATATGTAAGTGGAAGACATTCAACTGTCTTCTGCTTTATCACTTTCTATGAATGAGTCTTGTGACATAAAAGACACGGCACAAGTTAACCTTTTCGTCAGGTATAGATCTATGTCGTCCCAAGGTCCAAAATAAGTACTGCTAGGATTGCTGCCGCCCTCAGGGCGAATTCGTGGAGAAGATATAGCAATAACTGTGCAAAAATGCCTGGAAGACCGTGAAATCGATATAAATAAAATCGTTTCCATAGCAATTGGTGGAGCCGGAAATATAAAAGGAATACATAAAGGGGTAAAAACGTTTCTTCTTTAAAAAATAAACCATACATTTTAAACATTTCACTGCATAGTTCATCAAAAGGCGCTTTGTGCACATACATTTCCGGCCGAAATAATTGCGGTTATGAACTTGGTAATTAAGATCATTAACAGCATTTTGGCAAAAGCACTCTACCAGTTTAAGGAATTTCTTGAAGAAATAGAAAGCCAGTATTCTGACCTACTTCTGCACAATAAAGTGCGATGGATTACTAGGGGTAACGTATTGAAACATTTTGCTTCTTGCTTGAGTGAAATAAAAACATTATTCAATAAAAAAAAAAGGCATTGTCCATCCCGAATTGAAAGAAAAAGGCTGCAAAAATTCAACTTCATGAGGGATATCACAATGAACTTAATGAGTTAAATGTAAAGCTGCAAGGATGGATTCGCTGAGATATTTGAGCAATTCAAAACAAATGCAAAAACTCTGGCGTTCATAGTAAATCCCCTCAACACAAATATGAGATCAACATTAAGCCATTTGGAATTGACGCTGGTTCGCTTCAAATGCAATTACCGGATTTGAAAACTAAATCAAATCAAATACCATAATATTGAAACAAAAATGTTAGTGGCTCTTTAAAAACTGGAAAATTTTGTAAATTGTAACTTTTGGCTCTTCCGTCTCAAAAGGTTGCCGACCCCTGGCCTAGGCCTATACACAGAAAATGTATAGAACAGAATGCGCAATCTTTATATGCGCAGTCACTAAAAGTGAAGCTAAGATTCCGCCATTTTTGACGCAATGCAGCAGTCGCTATAATAGACACGCTACTAGATCTATAGTAAAATGAGAAAGGATATCTAGGTCTACCATAAATAAAAAGGCTTTTTAATCCCTTTATTGTAACTTGTATTTTCTGTCTGTCTGCTTGCTTGCTTGGATGTTTGTTAGCAAAACTTTGCATCGATGTTTCGACCACTTTCCGTCGTCCAAAGAAGCTGAAACTTGGGCAGCAGACTTGTCCCGACTAACAATACATTCTATTAAATTTTCAGCATCGTAGCCTTTGGAATAGTTACAAATTCCTTCTACCAATTTACGAATTGTAGATAATATTATACGTAAAACATGGCTGCCTCTACCGGAAGAGATGGTAGTAAAAAAACTTTTTGAATAAATGTATATACTATTTGTTGTAAGTTTGTACAAGGTTTTCGTGGTCTAGTGGTTATGACTGTCTGCTTTCAACCTGGGTGACGCAGGTTCTACACCCGCCATCTCCACTTTTTTTTAATTATTCAATTATAGTAAAACGAGATACGTAAATACGCTAAATAGGCACCTACATATTATGTTTCATTTCCAGTAGTCAATCAGTCATTTAATTACATGATGGTAAACTTAGTTTGCAAATAAAGGGAGTATGATAAAAACTGTGTTTTGATTGGTTTTCTTGTTTATGACTGATATCTATTCTTAGCAATCTTAGGACTAAAGCCAGGCTTCTAATATTATGTAATCTGAGTTAATATGAGGTTGTTACATATTTTGAACTTACCGTTGTTAATCCTTTATGATTATGGAGTCAGGAAAGACATGCTTATTTGTACCATAATCAATCGTTTTCGCATCATTGTTGCAGTTTATTACTAAACATTGTTGGTACCTTTTGCCTGAACAATTAACTTTGGATGTTCGGGGTGTAGATTTGATGAAAAAAACATTGTAAATAAGTATCAATATATAGTGTAACCAGGACCGCTGCGTTTAAACAGTATGGCATCGGTATTACTGCCGGAAACAGAAAAAAAATGATGTTGCGCATTCTGTTCTATACCTATTCTGTGGGCCTATATACTGTCTAATAATTTTTCACATCGGACATGTGTCTTCGCTAGCTCAGTGGTTTACGTAGCAGACTGCTAAGCGGGCGACCCGGGTTCGATTCTCCAGTTAGACTGTACCTTTTTTTTCTACACTATTTTTTTTCAAACGTTTAAAAACAAAAGACATTGTAAATCTACGGGCAATTTAGATTTTGTTAAATAAAAATACTTGCCTATTTTTTCACCGATTACAATATTTAATTTAAATTATTTTCCTAAAAGTCTTCGGTAAAAAATAAAAATTTAAATATTAGATTTATAGCTTGCTTTTAATTGTAATGTATACAATTTTTATCTGCACCTTTTTTTTTCACCCGGGCAACGCCGGGCGATGTAGTTTGTATATATAATATATATATATATATATATATATATATATGTAGATATGTAGATAGATGTATAAATAGATTGATAGATATATAGTTAAATCGATAAATGAAAATACACATAGATACATTGATAGATAAATAGATTGATAGATTGATAGATTGATAGACTGATAGGTAGATGATAGATAGATTTATAGATAGATTGATAGACATATAGATCGATAGAGAGATGGATATATACATAGATAGATTGATAGATGGATAAATAGATATATAGATTGATTGATAGATGTATTGACAGTCTGATAGATTGATAGGTTGATGTATGGATAGTAAGATAGATCGATCAATAGATCGATGCATGAATGGGTAGAAAGATAGATATAGATAGATAGTCAGACAGAAGAATATAACCCGTCTACTGGACAAGTATTGATAATCTCTACCCCAAAGATTAGTTTTTTTTTTTTTTAAACCTCAGGTGTAAATCTTTAGGATTGTGGCAGACGTTTACAACTCCAGAGGTACACGGATATCTGCAGCCTAAACTTTTACAGCCCCCCATGGAGTCATAAATAAACAGCTCAATTTTGAAACACACACACACACAAAATTCAAACAAAAAGAAAACAAACAGCAGCTGTCGTTTGCTACTGGTGTCTAGTTTATAGTCGTGACTAATGGAGAACTAATAAAGCAACACATTCATTTCAACCAATGGGATGGTTCCTGCGTAATGTGTTATGTGTGTGAATATGTTTATGCATTGTGTGTGACTGTGTTTGTGTGTTTATGTTGTTTGTCACAGCCGAAAAGTAAAAAGTGATAAACGGTTCACTTTATCTTTATCACTATATAAATCTAAAAATCACTATATAAATCTAAAAAAAAACAAAGATATTAACTTTTCAATGGACAGAAAAGAATATAAATTAAGGAATTCAAAGACTTTTTTAAAAAAAGAAAACCTCTGTATAAGGTATAGCCTTCTGCAGATGTACTTCTATATTGAATTCAGTATTAATCGGTGAGGTCGTCTGGTCCTGCGCTAGGGTCACATGACAGTCAACAACACGGCCCGGGTTCAAGCTCTCCCGCCGAAAAATTCCTGCCGCACTGCAGGATGTTTTGGGCCTAGTGGAACGTAATAATCTTCTGGAACGCACTGAGCATGCCACTTTTAATAGCATGGATAGAAGTGCTGTATAAATTACAATTATTATTATTATTATCTATATATATATATAAAGTAGAATGTTTATGTGTTCAACCAAACATATTAGTTAATTTAAAGACACGTGACCTTATTGTCTCATATTATACTTTTGCGATTTTACTTCGGACATGTGTCTTCGATAGCTAAGTGGTTGACGTATCGGACTGCCATTATTATTATATAACATATAATGATTAAGTTAAACTAATAGTAAGTATTGAATAACAGACAACCACAACTGCATATTTACAGGCTTAAACTTACCTTGCTGATAAGGAGAGATTAATACATTAAAAACTGTTACAATATATTACACAGTAAGGGCAGTGGCGTAGCCAGGTTTTGACGCTAGGGGGTTTAGGAAAAAGGCCCTACTTTTAGCAATTTTTCCAGATTAATAGAATAGCTAAGGATTCGTACGTATCAAGTGGTATAAGAAAACTCTGTGCCTCAGGATACACACACTGTATAGGTCTAATATAGCAGTTTTTATTTAACCATGCGCGATTTTTTTTTCTAGCAGCTAATAGTGACAGGAATTTCTGCAAAATTGATTGCATCTACTGGTCATTTTCGGGATGAACATCTAGTATCGAAAAGTATTTATAGAATCAACGCGAATGCTCTATAGCAGGGACGGCAACCTAAGGAACGCGTGCCAGACTTGGCACAGAATGATTTTCAGTGGAACGCGAGAGACCTCCAAGAGGAGTTTTTTTTTTATTAAAAAACATTTTCCGGATCTGAATGAGGAAAACTGACTGTTGAAGCCGATGTTTCTGAATTACATAGCGACAGTTTTAAGTGTTTTGAAGTGTTTACAAGGACCATTTGAATGGATTTGCATTGAAACTGGACATATCTTGCCGTGTAATCAATTTCAAAACATTTAACTAACATGTACATCCCTATATTAAGGCATATATTAAGATAGATAGTTGGTCTTTTTCAGAACTACATTGAAACACTCAAAGCGGAGTTTTCTAATCAAAGACTTTAAAATTGAGTGGTTCATCTTTTCATACCACATCCAGCCTAACTGGTTGATATTACTACAACCTTCTTAGATGTATATATTGTTTAAAGTGGAGGGATACTGGCGATTTTAAAATGCAGCATGTTGAATTTTAAACATTTAAAGAAATGCTCATCCAAATGTGCCAATTTGAGGAAAAAATCTGGAAGAAAGCTGCTAGGCATTCGCTCTTTTACTTTCAGCTTTTGGTTCAACTCACTCTTGTGAACAGATTTTATCGCACATGAAAGCTGTTTTAAGCATACAAGGAGGTCACTTACACTTGACCGCTCATTAATTAATATAGACTAATAATTAATATAGACTAATTACATTTAAAAGAGTTTTTATGCTCATCTTCTTTAATTAAAAATAAATAAAGTAATTCTTAAACAATTTTATTTGTATTATTAATTTAAAAATAATAATATATTAAATTTAATAAATATAGCACTATATTATGTAATTTCTGTAATTAATTATTGTTTAAAATATTAACTCATTACATTTAATTAATGCTAGAAATGTTTATTTACAAATGTTTAATGTAAATTATTTTAATCCTCCAATAATTAAATCTTGTCATGAATACCCTATTTTTGGATTTATACAAAGAAATAATAATTAGTTAGTAATATTTGTTGCATTGTTATATTACAAAACATTACTTGTTTGGCATCACTATTGACTCAAATGTGGAAACATTTGTAAATTAAAGGGAGCTAATATTTCTAATATGTTTCTTTTTTTTTTTTGGTTATAAAAAAATAAAATTGCTTTACAATTTATAACTTTGAAATGATCAAACTGTAAAAATTATTTGAATATTTTATAAATTTTTTATTATTAGAGTAATTATATTTACAAACATTACATTAACTACTCAGTTTGTATGGTTACTACGTATGCTATTCCTTTTATCATGAATACTGTTGGTCGTCGACAAACTTAAAAATACACACTTAGACTTAGATTAAATATAAAAAACATTGGCAGG
Organism: Anisus vortex; assembly: GCA_949126835.1. Classification (NCBI taxonomy): domain Eukaryota; kingdom Metazoa; phylum Mollusca; class Gastropoda; family Planorbidae; genus Anisus; species Anisus vortex. The sequence goes on along the minus strand of OX421500.1, from coordinate 3,133,171 downwards.
TGTAAGAGCCTCATCTATACTCATGACTGACAAATGATAATGTTTAGATGATAAATACCGTAAACGCTTAGTAATACAATATTGTATTTGATATAATAAATGCAAATAAAAAAAGGATGATAATCAAAGCACATTAATCTATAGATAATAAGACCGTGTTTGTGTCCCCGCATATCCCCAATGGTCAATTTGAAAACATGTGAGTTTGTGTCACTGACCTATTTAGGCCTAGGCTATATATAATGTCTAATAATTTTTCACATCCGACATATGTCTTCGCTAGCTCCGTGGTTAACATAGCGGACTGATATGCGGGAGACCCAGGTTCGATTCTCCAGTTAGACATCAACTTTTTTTTTTACAATTTTAAAAACAAAAGACATTGTAAAACTACGGCAATTTAGATTTTGTTAAATAAAAATACTTGCCTATCTTTTTACCCGATTACAATATTTATTTTAAATTACTTTCATAATAGTCTTCAGCAAAAAAATAATAATTTAAATATTAGATTTATAGCTTTCTTTTAATTGTAGTTTATACAATTTTTATCTGAACCTTATACAGTCCTGTTTTTTTTTTCACCCTGTAGCCGGGCAATGCAGCTTGTTAAATATAAAACGCTTCAACGATTTTCACTACAAATAATCTCCTTTGTTATGGGCCTTGGTCTTCCTACGGAGTTAAATTAATTGTTCTATTAAAATATTTTTTAAAAGTATAATAGAGCAGGTTAACTTTCAGGCTGTCGGCACGCTGAATCAATTAGAAATTCTAGTTTGGCACACTGTTAAGCAAAAGGTTGCCGCAGTTATGGTGCGAGATTTAGATGTACATGTGCTGCGTGCAGGTGCAAAGATGGTCACTTGATCTTGCCTCTGTAGGGCATTTATTGGATCATTTTCACCTGGTTTGGGGAAATGTAGGAATACACATCTTCCGGTTATGCCCAGTACCCAACATTTTAAGCACTCTTCTTGAGTATTTTGATAAAGAGAATTAAACCATTTTACTGAAATCACAATCGCACACAACGCAGGAGTTGACACAAACCGTTACCAAAGACAAACAACATGTAACCATGATAACCTGAAATAGTATTATGTTCAAGTGTATGCAGAGATATGGAACATAGGTTACTGTATGACTTACATCTTTTAATGTACACATTACTATTGGGTTTTATCTGCTTGACCAATTAATTGTACTTTTATTTGTATCCTCATCAAACCGTAATATACTTCTTTAGTAAAGTACCCGTCGGATTAAAATGATCATAGGGCCGGTGAAGCAGCGTTCATCAGTTTCTGTAGCCACGGCATACTAGGTGATTGTGTGGCTAGCACAATGCTGTGCAGCCGCCTTTACTTTAACGAAGGTAGACTCAGTGGTACCCTCGAGTCCAGACACAAATCATAGCCTTCACCAGGATTCGCCCCAAGGACCTTCGGTGCGCAAGTGCGCCCCTCCTCCCCCCCCCCCCGCCCCATCTATAGGAAAGTAAAAAAAAATGTTTCTACCAATCAAAGACGCAATTAAATAATTATAAATCAAATAAAATGTGTTTATGTGTGTTTATATGTGTTTATATGTTTTTTATATGGCTTCTTTGTCTGATACAAATAATAATATAGTCAATATGTTTAAAGGAAAAAAAAAATTTTGGACTGGGCGTGACCTAGGACGATAAGATTAAAATGTGGAGAGGGTGTGTGGGGACAGTTTTATGACCCAAGTGATTGGCCTGCCCCTCCCCGCCCCTACCCCTCTTCCGCTACACCACCGGGGAGTTGAAACCAATTTAGACCACCCTATCAGTCAATGATTTAATGTGTATCAATAGTGTAATGTTTTGTTGAATCGGAATTTGCTCATCATACAAGCTAATCATCCGGATCGGATAAAGTTAAAAATATTCTAAACATTACTATAAACAATATGTTTAGTTTAAATGTTTAGCTCTAACGGTATCAGTTATCTGGTAACGTGTATATGATTTAAATAAAATCAATTTTTTAAATATGTAAATTTACAAAAGTTAAACCCTAAAATACATGGTTCTGTTTAGAGGAAATAACTTCTGCCAAATATCATACAAGGCTTTACAGCGGATAAACATAGGACGCAATAAACTTCTTTATAGAAGGAGCGTCTGTAATAGGATTTGTATATAGGATTTGATCCATAACCTGTAAACTTTCTATTACACAACATGAATAAATAGATTTGGGCGCGCGAAGTTAGAGACAAATAGATCTACTTGTAATTGTGCGTGGTTTTTTAAAAGACGTTTTTGGTTTTTCATAAAATGTGGATTACTCAAACATTTCTCATTGGAATTTATCTTCTCACCTCAGCATTCAGTCAAGTACAATACGGTAAGTGGATATACTGGATATAACGGATATTCGGGATTAATATTAACTATTTTACTTCGATAAATCAATAAAATAAAAATAAAAGGATCGAAGAAAACGAGCAGCTGTAGTTCTTACCAAACTCTGTGTGTATCTTCTTACCCCTTTCTCTCTCTCTCTCTCTCTCTCTCTCTCTCTCTCTCTCTCTCTCTCTCTCTCTCTCTCTCTCTCTCTCTCACTCACTCTCTCTCTCTCTACATCTCCAGATATAATCAACTAATAACTCTTTCGTAACGGATGATGTTGAGAAGAATTTTTTCCCGCCAATATCTATACAAAGAGGTTTTTTTGGTTTAATATAAAAGCATACATGAACATTTTGAGCACATTCTCCAAATTATCTGTCAACAAAGTCAATTCTAGTTAAAGCTACTTACGCGCCATGAGTTCATAAAATTGCATATCGGAATAATTGCGTTGTTTTAATAAAGTATTAGTGGTTTAGGGAGAAGACAATTATGATAGATCTGCTAAATTGCACGACGTAGCCCGGGGATAAAAATACATAGGCCTAGAGTAGCACTACAGCTACAAATACAAATTTTAAAAACTACAATGTAGGCCTATGGAAAGCTATAATAATAAATTTTAAAAACTACAATGTAGGCCTATGGAAAGCTATAATAATAAATTTTAAAAACTACAATGTAGGCCTATGGAAAGCTATAATAATAAATTTAAAAAACTACAATGTAGGCCTATGGAAAGCTATAATAATAAATGTTAAAAAAAATTATGAATTATTTACTGAAAACATTTTGGAAAATAATTTCAAAATAAATATAGTAATCGGATTTAAAAAAAAGATGCATGACTTTTTATTTTACAGTAACTTAGGACTATCCCTGGCTGATAATCGAACACCCGTATCCCGCATTTCTAGAATAGAATTATTGTATTTTACTTACTGAAAACAGTTTAGGAAATTAATTACAATCTTTAGAAAAATTTACAATTAATGGAAATTGTTTAAAAAAAAGTAGCCGAGCTATTGCTATTACAGAAAAAAACAATATTTCAGTGGGGAATAGATACCAGGTAGCCCGTATGGCAGCGCGGGACTCTAACCTCTCAGCTAGGGAGGCAAGATCGCAAAAGTAAAATAATATGAGGCAATAAGGTCACATGTCTTTAAATTAACCAATGGGGAAACGGAATCAACACTCACATCCTACTATATATATATATAGGTTAGGAAGCATACAATTATTTTATTTTATTTAAGAATTTTTAAAACTTAGTTTGACAATTGTCTAACGGAAAAAAATTGTTTTCGTATATTTTACCCCTTCCATAGAGAATATTGTTGTGTACTACCCTTTTCGCAAAAAAAGTTCGTGACAATTATAATGTACCGGTGTCCGTCCAACCTCAGCGGAAAATGGCGCAGATATTATATTATTATAGTTAGGTGGATGTCGGATCACTATGATGTAGTGTGAGGATCTACCTAAAGTCCATCCTCCCGCCTCCACTGTCAACGCCAGGGAAAGAGATTGTCCGTATATCATTTTCTGGAACATCGGTGTTTCAAGAGTTGCGAGTAAGAGAGTTTAGTGACCGTATATGTGATTTACATAACAACCTTTTGTTTTTTTACTACAGCCTTGCTTTTACTTTAACAACATCTACATCAGTAAATTGTAAGTTGTGTAGAATTTGTACGAAAAGATCTAATTTGTGTTTACCGCCTACAGAAAGGCTCCATATATTTAGAAAAAGGAAAGGATCGATATATCTAGATTTGATAACATTCTACCTCAGTGGATTTCATTTGTAACGGTCCCCTAGAAATATGTATTTATTGCTCGCGGACTCTTGAAAAATGTAAGGATACATGTCAACTACAATTGCAATAAGAGGAACAGTTAATAAATCATTTTTTTTTTTTTGGCAAACAATTTTTTATTTTGAAAATAGAACATTTTAGTTATACAATTTTAATATAAGACTAGAATGGCATGATTCGCCTGAGCCAGTTCTTCTCTGTTTGGCTATCATTTGGCCAGTTAAAATATGATGTCCCTTGACGAGTATTATCGGTTTCTGATTTTTGATTTTAATAGCAAGTAGTTTAGAGAAAGTCGTCTCACGCTAGTAGAAGGTTTATAATGAAATCACAATATTAGACTTCTCTTTACAACATCAGGAATGACACACGCTGGTCGTTTCAATGTAAAGACTAATACGGTTGGCCGTTCACATCCTCTCTGCCCTCCCTGCATTTATGATTAATGATTTAAATTCACTAATAAAAGTACATAGTAAAAATGAATATCAAATAATATTACGTGCCAAAAAGAAAATTTATTAAATAATGTCCCAAAATAAAGCAAATTTTAATCTTATATCCGGTATATAAAGCTAATTCAGAAAAAAATTATATTATAAATACAAAGTTCAAGAATATAAAATAAAATAAAAACATGATAAGAATGTATTATCATTAAAAGTAGAAAAATATTTAAATCTCATTATTGTAAAAAATTGAAAGTAATGGTTCAGAAAAATAATTTATCATAAATTAATTGCAAATAATAAAAGAGAAATTCTTTAGGGCCTTAAATTCTTTATATTAGAACTATGTTTCTTTATATTAAAATATTGAATTAGAATTCATACCAGTATTCTCAGTATAATTCGAATCTTGAAATAATTGTTTATCTAATAATAATAATTCTGTTTGTATAAGGCTATCAACAAACATAATGTAAGCTCAGAGCGCATTTAATATTAAGCAAAAAAAGAAAACAAGAACAAGCATGATCACGGATATAATTGTCTAGGCTGTAAGAAAAAAAGAATATTGATGTTATTAATAATTTCAAAACTTTATGAAAACCACATAAGTCAAAAGAAATAATTGTAGTATTCACCGAAGTAAACAGCAGACGGCTAAAAATGTTTAATAAAAGTAAAATCTTAATAAAATGTGGGTTTTTTTTTCAAGTTTTTTTTAAAAGGGATGAAAGAACTTGTCTGCCTGAGCTGGGTGGGAAGTTGAGTCCATACTTTCAGGCAAACTGTCGTCAGATAGAAACGGGGCACTTCCAGAAGCGAGGAGTCCGCAGAACAGAGTGTAGCATACATGAGGTTTAATTAGTTCCTTGAGATAGGACGGCATCTCATCATAATGTATAGGCACTGATGGCAAAAGTAGCGCCACTTTATATTCAGTTCTGGCTCTCACAGTGAACCAATGGAGGCGACGCAGAAGAACTGTTGCATAATCGCGCATGACCATCCGGTCGGCACTGTTTTGAATACGCTGTTATTTGGCGACCGATACCGGTTAGCATTGCATTACAGTAGTCGAGGCACAAGAGTACAAAGGCAGCGGCAAGTTTCTTTGCTATCTACACGACAGATAAGGCCTTATCTAAACCAGTTCACGCAACTGAATATATCATCTTATATGTTATAGGCGTTCCTTCTAAATAACAGTTTGTTGAGTCCTATCGCTATCCCTGGTTTGTGTCTAGTCTTGAATTTTGAAAACAAACTACATCTGTGATTAACCTTTAAACCACGCACATAGTAACGAATAGTATTTTAGAAAACGCTACACTTTTATTTTGATGTTGTACCATGAAATATTTAAAATGTCGATAAAATAAATATATATTATATATATATATATTATACTATACTATACTATATATATATATATATATATATATATATATATATATATATATAAAGTTCTGTGTGTGTGTTCAACCAATCATATTAGTTAATTTAAAGACACGTGACATTATTGTTTTGCGATTTCACTCAGGACACGTGTCTAGATGTAACCAATGCAAACTGATCATAGGGCCAGTGAAGCAGCGTTCACCAGTTTCTGTGGCCACGGCATACTAGGGAATGTGTGGCCAGCACCATGCCTAGCCGCCTTTACTTTACCCCATCAGAGCTGGGTAGACTCAAAGGCACGCTCGAGTCCGGGGCAAAAAATCCTATCCTCCACCAGGATTCGAACCCAGAACCTTCGGATCGCCAGTCGAACGCGCTGCCGCTCGGCCACCATGCTAGATGAGTGGATAAAATATCGGACCGACATGCGGGCGACGCTGGTTCAATTCCCCAGTTATTCTACACCATTTTTTCAGGTTTTTGATTACAATTAATATTACTTTAAAATGCCTATTTAACCCTTACAGTCCCGGGCGCGTATATAGCGGCACTGAAGATAGCATAGATAGAAGTAGGCCGGTACAGGAAGGGTTAATTTTGCCCCGGGCATCGCCGTGGAATTCAGCTTGTATATACATATTTGTATTCAGAATTGTTCATGATGTTTATCCATCCATAGTTTACGTCCGTATATTTGTAATTTTACTGGTCAGCCCAGATGTCAATACATATACAACTCTAATCTAAGCCCTGACCGGTGAATGGGGTCAAGGGTCACTTGCTTAGCGATAGCAACGGTGGCCTGAGGACAAGCACATATTGTCAATAACACAATATGACTATCAATTTCAATACATCCTCACACACAAGATGACCGCAAGCTGACCTTAGCTGGCCGCAAGCTAACCATAAGCTGACCATCCCCCCAGTCAACTGCAGGTCACTTCATACCGGATATATATTATGTTAACACACTCAAGGCGATACGAAAGATGCAAAAGTTAAAGTTAATGTCAGGATAACCCCGTTCACTGCTATGTAGGCCACTGCTTTGTGGGACACTGCTATGTGGGCCACTGCTTTGTGGGCCACTGCTTTGTGTGCCACTGCTTTGTGGGCCAGACGAAATCCTTTTGTTAGAAATTAATGCTTAATCTATTAAAACTTGATAACGAATATGTTTTGAAATATTTTCCCCCAAGTTATACATAAATACAGTTTGAATGTAACATGACTCGACGGTGACTGGCTTTCTGAAAATCATAGCAATCATGAACACCCTCTATCTTCCCGAGAGGCAGTATGGTGTAGAACGGCACTACTCTACCCAATGGGCATCAAAGACTGGCGTAGTGTGTAAACCGTCGATACATTCACATTAAGAATACACCGGCGGGCGAATGCATGGATGACAGCCACCGCAGCGGGTCCGAGGGAAGGTAGCAATGGACGCTGCAACCCCGTCTCGAAAACCACCCGGTGCCTGGATGCCTGTGCCTATAGTATAGGATTTTTGCTACCGGGTGACAATGCAGGTATACGAGCGAGCCACAACGATAATGATCCTTATGGGAACCGCAGTGAACGGTCACTGGCCTGCGGAATCCTTCCCTGTTACACGGCACGCCACGCCTTCGGCGTGTTGTGGGGTGTCTGGAGCGCGGACAGAGTTATGCTCAAACCTAAGCGCTACGCCCTGGACACAAGAGCTTCGGCTCGTCCGGGTTCTTAAGAGACTTTTTAATTCGGTGTAAAACGGCCTTCGTGAATTCACAAAAAAAAAAATTAATAAATAAATCTTTACATCATTTGGTGAAAAGTAAAACATGTGCTGGCCACACAATCCCCTCATAAGCAGTGACAACTGAAACTTGTGAACGCTGCTGAATGCGCCTTCGGATACTCTACTTTTACTTCCTTTTCGAACATCATTTGAAACATGTTTTAAAAAAAACCTCAAAACTAGACTCAAACCACAGCACGCTACAATGTCCTGTATCCTATCCTATACTATAATACGAGTTAAAATTGTATGTATGTATATATATATATATATATATATATATATATATATATATGTCTGGAAATTTTCTTCAAAAGCGCTCTAACGATTATCTTCATGTTTTAATGCACGACTTGTTTCACCTCAAAAAAAATCTACAGCTTTTCGGCCCCACAAATAAAAATCGGAAATGAACGTTAGACTAAAATACCCTTAGATTTATCGTAGATAATTCATTTTGGCCGGGAAAACATGCCATTGATCGACCCACATGTAGCGCGCTTTCAAGAGCCGTGTTTTTTTGCGTCGCAGTTGTGACGTTTCGGAAATACCCGTACAGCAGCAGAAAGAAGTTTAATTTCTTGTTTAGACTACTGTTGCGCACCGATGGTAGATATAATTTAAAGCAAGACTAAGTGTAATTTATGTAATGCAGTGGTGTGCAAACTACAGCCAGTGGGTTGATAAATATTAGTATGCGGCCCTCGAGGCTTACTATGCCTATTTAGATGATAAAATCTTCAATGTATTTTAGATTAAATAAAAGAAAATAGCAGCTTAACAATTATATGAAGAAAAGATAGATGGAATCTTTATAACCATGTTGGAAATGTTTTCCATTACGTATTAATTAATAGTGCAATAATAGTTTTACGTTTAAGCATAGACTATAAAATACATGGACCGCTTGCTTTAGTATTTCTGCTCTATAATGACTTGAAACACTGATTTTCGGAATTCCCGATTCTAAATAACGTAATTGCTATACAGGAAATAAAGTTATTGATATACAAGTTCCGTTTTATTTAATCGCTATGATTTTCTCAATGAAAAATTAAAATCGAAAGTCTATGGTTTAAGTAATAACAGAATTAGATTTAGGTTTCACCAAACTATATATTTAACTTTTTTTTTTATCAAATATTGTTTGGAAAAAAACACGTCGAAAATAATAATAGGATCTACTTTTTTTTTAAACACGACATGTGTTTACGAATGTGTTCTTAAATATATTCATGATTTGCTTATATAGACCTACCCAAGTAAAAATAGTAAACTAGAAAAGATGTATTCCATTCATAACAATAGTTAGACGTTTAGCATAGGCCTAATGTTAGTTTTATTGAAAAAAAAAAGGGGGGGGGGAATTTAACAATTCATCTAAAATATATTCTAATCTTTTCATTTGCAGTCTTTTAAATGAATAAGATCATTACATCATTGGTACATTGGTATATTTTTGTTGAAAGTAAAATTGTCAAATTTAGCCTAAACGTTTAAATTTTATAAAGATTGAAAATGATATTCGCTATGTTTATATAATAAATGTTTTTCGTTACATATGTGGAGTAATTAAAAAGAAAACTCCCTGGTAGCTTGATATAAAGTTTTTGTGAACTAATATAAAAAAAACACTAAGCCACCGGTTATAAAATAGGCCTACACATGTTTACGAAAGTTTTATTAAATGTATTTATGATTTGCTAACATAGGCCTACCAAAGTAAGATATATTAGAATATGTTAACATTGTGCAATCGAAATTAATGTGGTAAACTAGAAAAGATGTATCAATTTATTCGTATTTTCCTTATAACAATAGTCAGAAGTGTAATATACTGTTCTTTTTATTGAAGGGGGGGGGGGGGAATGAAACAAATCATCTAACGTATATTTTAATCTTTTCATTTGCAGTCTTTCAATGAATAACCTAAGTTCACCTTTAATTATTCAGTATTTTACTGGCGTAATGCTCAAAATTTTTTTTAAAAAGTAAAATGTTTATTATACCATTGTTTTAATTAATCGATATGATATTATGCCGCGATAGTTTATTTTAAATAGTAACACAAGGGGAGGATATTAGATAAGGTTTACACCAAACTATATATTTTTACTTTTATTTGTCAAATAATGTTTGGAATAATACATTGAAAACATTGAAAATAATAAATAAATACTTTGTTGTATAAGATATTTTTTACAAGTGATTTACAAACTATACTTATGATTAATATATGTGCCCAAGTAAGAAATATTAGACTATGTTAAGAGGTCAAAATGAAATCTGGTAAACTATTAAAAAAGTGTTACATTTAATCATAGACCTTTTTAATTTATATCAAACATACTTGCCGGCAGTAACTCATTGTTAGCTTGAATGGGGTGAGGAAGGGAGTTAACAAAATTGACAAAATTTTATAAGAGTGGTCACTAGAAAGTTTGACAGTTGTTAAAGTAGGGGAAGGGGTAGAAGAACTAAAAATTGTAACGTAATTAACGATATTTTAAATTTAAACTTTTCATTTTCAGTCTTTTAAATACATAACATAATGACATAAATGAGATATATATCCTATACTATAATACGAGTTAAAATTGTATGTATATATATATATAGTACCAGGTGACCGATCATTCGATCGGTAATAAAGAGAAGGCGCTTGTACCTTAACATATTGTGCTGTAAAAAAACGGTGCATAAATTTTAATAAGTACGTTTTTACCAGACCAATAAATTGCATTTGTGTTTTTTTCCCGTCTACAAAAATTAAAGTTATGTAAGTAAAAAAATTTTTGCGTATTCATTTCTATTTTTGCACTCATTGTATGCAGCCCTCCACCCAACTCCAATATTACTTTCCTCATATCGGATGTAAAATTTCCTCCTAAGCAATATTTTAGGTGTGATTTATATAATCTGCCTGAAAAGAGATAAACGTTTCAACTGCATTGATCTTTCACTCTAAACATATGATACCGACAAACTGTAAAGCTTAACGTTGGGACCTTTATGACAAATGCATGTACCAAAGGGTGACGCTGTATTGTGTTTTAAAATTCTTGTAAATCATCTCTTTTATAAAAAGTGTCAAAAAGTAAGCTTTTTCTGAATTCTTATTGTATGCCTACATGTTGATCTGAGTTATTAAGCATTGGATATTCATCAATTAGTAAAATATCCTCTTTAGCATAGGCCTGCTAAAAAAAAAAAAGTACCCGTCGGACAGAATTTGATCCATAGGTCCGAGGAAGCAGAGTTCATCAGCTTCTGTGGCCTCGGCATACTAGGTGATTGTGTGGCCAGCACTATGCACAGCCGCCTTTACTTTACCTCAACTAATGTCTGGTAACCATCAGAGCTGGGTAGACTCAGGGACACCCTCCAGATCCGGGAAAAATATCCTAGCCTGCACCAGGATTCGAACCTGGGACCTTCGGATCTCCAGTCGAACGCGCTGCCGCTCGGCTACCGTGCCCCCATAGGCCTACTGCTAAGCCTAATTTTTTAAAGCCTTGTTTAATGTTGACTATAGTGTTAATTTTTTTAAAATAAAGTAGGCATATTATAATCTCGGTAGGCGTCTATATACGATATAGCTAACATAGAACAATACTGATCATTATAGGCGAGTCATCTGTTTAGGTAAGCTTGCTTATAGCTGTCATAGCTGCTACAGACATGACTAACGTAACATAATTATCATGAAATGTTTAAAAACTGACATTTATTGCAAATATTGCAATACCTTTAATAGTGATTAGTTTTACAAATATGAAATTATTTAATTATTAATAGCGCCGCGCGTTTATAGTTAAATTATCTTGCTATTTAATATGCAGCCAATGAATAAAAAGAAAGTTTTTTTTTTTAAACCAGCTGCTGCAAAACGGCTAGAAAAAAAACAAAAACCAAACAGCTTAATCTAATTTCAAACCCTAAAAAAAAAAAACATGTAGGCTAGCATTGTCAGTTTTAAATCCAACAAAAATATATGTAATTTTTTTCATTATGTTATGTATTTAAAAGACTGAAAATGAAAAATTTAAATTTAAAATATCGTTAATTACGTTACAATTTTTAGTTCATCTTTACCCCTTCCCCTACTTTAACAGCTGTCAAACTTTCTAGTGACCCCTCTTATAAAATTATGTCAATTTTTTCAACTCCCTCCTTCACCCAATTCAAGCTAACAAGCGGCCGGCTAGTGTGTTTGATATTGAATAGAAAATAAAAAGGTCTACGAATAAATGTAATACATTTTTACTAGTTTACCAGATTTCAAATTGACTTAACATAGTCTAATATTTTTTACTTGGGCACATATATAAATCATAAGTATAGTTTGTAAATCACTTGTAAAAATATATCTTATTCAAAAAAGTATTTATTTATTATTTTCAATGTACTATTCCAAACAATGTTTGACAAAAAAAAAAGTAAAAATATATAGTTTGGTGTAAACCTTATCCAATATCCTACATAATGGTTATTATTTAAAATAAACAATCTCCGCAAAATATAATATCAATTACAACAATGGTATAATATACATTTTTTAAAATTGTTTAAATTGTTAGCATTACACCAGTTAAATACTAAATAATTAAAGGTGAAATTATGTTATTCATTTAAAAGACTGCAAATGAAATGATTAAAATATACGTTGGATGAATTGTTTAATATTCCCTCCCCCTCAATAAAAGTAAAAGTATATTACACGTCTATTATATAAGGAAAATACGAATGAATGGAATACATCTTTTCTAGTCTGCCAGATTTCAAATTGACAATGTTAACATATTCTAATATATCTTACTTGGGTAGGCCTGTATAATAATAATAATAATAACGGTGCTTATATAGCGCATATCCCGTTGGTGACAGTTCTATGTGTAGACGACAGTTACAGAATACAGACAGACAACGAAATATAAGCAAATCATAAATATATTTAATAAAACATTCGTAAACAGATGTCTTGTACAAAAAAGTAGTTCCTATTATTATTTTCGACGTGTTTTTTTTTTCCAAAATAAAGTTTAATAAACAAAATTTACAAATAGGCATATAGTTTGGAGAAATCTCATCTAATTCAGTTATTATTTAAACGGCAAACTATTATCTCACTAGTAATTAATACGTAAATATTTTATTGTTTATTTTATTTTTAATTTAATCTAAAATATATTGAGGACGTTTTAATCTAAATAAGCCTCAAGGGCCGCATACTATTATTTGTCAGCCCGCGAGTCAACCACTGGCTGTAGTTTGCACACCCTGCATTACATAAATTATTACACTTGGTCTTGCTTTAAATTATATCTATCATCGGTGCGCAAAACAGCCAGCATAAACAAGAAATTAAACTTTTTGTTAAGGTTGAACGGGTATTTCCGCAACGTCATAATTGCGACGCAACAAAACACCGCTCTTGAATGCCGCGCTACATGCGGATCGTGCAATGGCATGTTTTCACGGCCAAAATCAATTATCTACGATAAATCTTTTGTGTATTTTTGTCTAACGATCATTTCCGATTTTTATTTATGTGGCCGAAAAGCTGTAGATTTTTTTTTAGGTGAAACAAGTCGTACATTAAAACATGAAGATAATCGTTAGAGCGCTTTTGAAGAAAATTTCCAGACATATATATACATACAATTTTAACTCGTATTATAGTATAGGATATATATATATATATATATGTCTGGAAATTTTCTTCAAAAGCGCTCTAACGATTATCTTCATGTTTTAATGCACTACTTGTTTCACCTAAAAAAAAATCTACAGCTTTTCGGCCCCACAAATAAAAATCGGAAATGGACGTTAAACAAAAATACACATTAGATTTATCGTAGATATTGATTTTGGCCGTGAAAACATGCCATTGCTCGACCCACATGTAGTGCGGCTTTCAAGAGCGGTGTTTTGTTGCGTCGCAGTTATGACGTTTCGGGAATACCCGTAGGCTTACTACAGCAGAAAGAAGTTTAATTTCTTGTTTAAACTACTGTTGCGCACCGATGATAGAAATAATTTAAAGCAAGACCAAGTGTAATTTATGTAATGCAGGGGTGTCCAAACTACAGCCAGTGGGTAACGCGCGGGCGGACAAATGATAGTATTCGGCCCTCGCGGCTTATTTAGATTATAACGTCTTCAATATATTTTAGATTAAACTTCAATATATTTTAGATTAAATAAAAAAAAAAGAAAAACAAATACATATTTACGAATTATCTAATAGTCAGATAATAGTTTGCCGTTTAAATAATAACAGAATTAGATGAAGTTTCACCAAACTAAAGGTCTATTTTTAACTTTCTTTTATCTGACATTTTTTGAAAAAAAAAACAACCTCTAAAACTTTTTTTGTGTTTAAACAATGAATAGCTGTATATAGTGTACACTGTAGCAGATTACACTGCACTGTATATAGTGTTCACTGTAGCAGTATACACTACGCTGTATATAGCATACACTGTAGCAGTATACTCTACACTGTAAATAATAAACACTGTATTAGTATCCACTTTTTTAAAAATTCAATGAATGTTTCATTAAAAATATGTATGATTTGCTTATAAAGGCCTACCAAAGTAAGATATATTAGAATATGTTAACATTGTCAATTCGAAATCTGGTAAACTAGAAAAGATGTAAATTCAGTATATTCGTATTTTCCTTATAACAATAGTCAGAAGTGTAATATACTGTTAGTTTTATTGAGGGGCGGGGGGGGGGGGGGGGGAATTAAACACATCATCTAACGTAGCCTATATATATTAGGATCTTTTCATTTGCAGTCTTTTCAATGAATAACATAATTTTACCTTTAATTATTTAGTATTTAAGTTTAATGCTCAAAATTTTAACAAAAAATGTTTATCATACCATTGTTTTAATTAATCAATATTATATTTTGCAACGATAGTTTATTATAAATAGTAACACAAATGGAGGATATTAGATAATGTTAACATCAAACTATATTTTTTTACTTTTTTGTCAAACAATGTTTGGAATAATACATTAAAAACATTGAAAATCTCTATATATAAAAAGATCGTGTTTGTGTCCCCACGGATCCCTATTGTGTCACTGACTTATTTAGGCCTAGTCCTATATACTGTCTAATAGCTTTTTACATCTGACATGTGCCTTCTCTAGCTAATTTGTTAACGTAGAGGACTGCTGTGCGTGCGACCCGGGTTCGATTCTCCAGTTAGACTATGCTTATATTTTTTACCCGATTTACATTTATTCGTAGACCTTTTTAATTCCTATCAAACATATTTGCCGGCCGTAACTCATTGTTAGCTTGAATGGGTTGAGGGGGGGGAGTTGAAAAAATTGACATAATGTTATAGGAAAGTTTGACAGTTGTTAAAGTTAATTAATTAATTAATTAATTGGTCATTTATATAGCGCCTCACTCCATGCTAATAAAAGCATGCTCAGCGCGCTCACAAAATCGAAACGACAATGACACTCTAAAATAGTTTTAAACAATGTTTTGGCCGAAGGAGGCACGAAACGACAATAACATTTTAAAATAGTTTCAAACAAGTTTTTTGCTGATGGATGTGTATTTGATCAATTTAGTTGAAAAGAAAAGTCTTCAAATTCTTCTTGAATGCCTTTTTTGACACAGAGTTTTTCAGTGTCTCAGGTAAGCCATTCCACAGTGAAGGCGCCACAGATTCAAACGAGCGTAGGCTACACCAATAGGGGAAGGGGTAGAAGAACTAAAAATTGTAACGTAATTCACGATATTTTAAATTTAAACTTTTCATTTTCAGTCTTTTAAATAATAATAATAATAATAATAATAATATTTGTATAGCGCTGCCAACAAACATGATGTAAGCTCAGAGCGCGTTTAACATACAACTAAGAATACGGATATTACACTAGGCCAGGTGACAGAGCTAAATTGATGATTAAAAAAAAGACAAAACAAATAAATGTAGCATTAACCGACCCAACCCATAAATAAGACAGTAAGTTTATAAAGCATGTTAAATGTTATCGAAGGTAAATATTGAAATAATGAGTTTTTAAGTTCTTTTTGAAAGTAACAGTAGAGCTTGTTCACCTCAGTTGAATGGGAAGTTGATTCCACACCTTCGGACCGGATACTGAGAACGATCTAAGGCCAACGGTCGTCAGAGAGAAACGGGGCTCTTCCAGAAGCGATGAGTTTGCAGAACGAAGAATTCTTTGCGGGACATAAGGTCTGATTAGTGCCTTGAGGTAGGACGGAAACTCGTTATTAAAAATGCACTGATGGCAAAGTAGCGCCACTTTATACTCAATTCTGGCTTTCACGGGGAGCCAGTGGAGCGAACGTAGAAGGGCAGTTCCCGAGTCTCTTTTAGACTTGCACATAAACAAACGCGCAGTACTTTTATGTATTCGTTGTAGCCTGGCGATTTAATGACATAAATGCCATATATTTCTGTTGGATTTAAAACTGACAACTCTAGCCTACATGTTGTTTTTTTTGGTTTAAAATGAGATTAAGCTGTTGTTTCTTTTTTTTTTTGGTGGGGGGGGGGGTTATCGGGCAAAATCTAGATATTAGACTGCACAAATAAAAATCTGCTTCGACTGTTAGAATTTAAAGCCCATGTTATTCATAGTAGAAAAAAGACAAATAGGCCTACAATTTATTGGTCTGGTAAAGAAGTATTTTTAAAATTTATGCACTGTTGTTTTACATACACATGATGTTAAGGTACAAGCACCTGCTCTTTATTACCGATCGAATGATCGGTCACCCGGTACTTTCTATAATACGAGTTAAAATTGTATGTATGTATATATATATATATATATATATATATATATATATATATATGTCTGGAAATTTTCTTCAAAAGCGCTCTAACGATTATCTTCATGTTTTAATGCACGACTTGTTTCACCTCAAAAAAAATCTACAGCTTTTCGGCCCCACAAATAAAAATCGGAAATGAACGTTAGACTAAAATACCCTTAGATTTATCGTAGATAATTCATTTTGGCCGGGAAAACATGCCATTGATCGACCCACATGTAGCGCGCTTTCAAGAGCCGTGTTTTTTTGCGTCGCAGTTGTGAGGTTTCGGAAATACCCGTACAGCAGCAGAAAGAAGTTTAATTTCTTGTTTAGACTACTGTTGCGCACCGATGGTAGATATAATTTAAAGCAAGACTAAGTGTAATTTATGTAATGCAGTGGTGTGCAAACTACAGCCAGTGGGTTGATAAATATTAGTATGCGGCCCTCGAGGCTTACTATGCCTATTTAGATGATAAAATCTTCAATGTATTTTAGATTAAATAAAAGAAAATAGCAGCTTAACAATTATATTGAAGAAAAGATAGATGGAATCTTTATAACCATGTTGGAAATGTTTTCCATTACGTATTAATTAATAGTGCAATAATAGTTTTACGTTTAAGCATAGACTATAAAATACATGGACCGCTTGCTTTAGTATTTCTGCTCTATAATGACTTGAAACACTGATTTTCGGAATTCCCGATTCTAAATAACGTAATTGCTATACAGGAAATAAAGTTATTGATATACAAGTTCCGTTTTATTTAATCGCTATGATTTTCTCAATGAAAAATTAAAATCGAAAGTCTATGGTTTAAGTAATAACAGAATTAGATTTAGGTTTCACCAAACTATATATTTTACTTTTTTTTTTATCAAATATTGTTTGGAAAAAAACACGTCGAAAATAATAATAGGATCTACTTTTTTTTTAAACACGACATGTGTTTACGAATGTGTTCTTAAATATATTCATGATTTGCTTATATAGACCTACCCAAGTAAAAATAGTAAACTAGAAAAGATGTATTCCATTCATAACAATAGTTAGACGTTTAGCATAGGCCTACTGTTAGTTTTATTGAAAAAAAAAAGGGGGGGGGGGAATTTAACAATTCATCTAAAATATATTCTAATCTTTTCATTTGCAGTCTTTTAAATGAATAAGATCATTACATCATTGGTACATTGGTATATTTTTGTTGAAAGTAAAATTGTCAAATTTAGCCTAAACGTTTAAATTTTATAAAGATTGAAAATGATATTCGCTATGTTTATATAATAAATGTTTTTCGTTACATATGTGGAGTAATTAAAAAGAAAACTCCCTGGTAGCTTGATATAAAGTTTTTGTGAACTAATATAAAAAAAACACTAAGCCACCGGTTATAAAATAGGCCTACACATGTTTACGAAAGTTTTATTAAATGTATTTATGATTTGCTAACATAGGCCTACCAAAGTAAGATATATTAGAATATGTTAACATTGTGCAATCGAAATTAATGTGGTAAACTAGAAAAGATGTATCAATTTATTCGTATTTTCCTTATAACAATAGTCAGAAGTGTAATATACTGTTCTTTTTATTGAAGGGGGGGGGGAATGAAACAAATCATCTAACGTATATTTTAATCTTTTCATTTGCAGTCTTTCAATGAATAACCTAAGTTCACCTTTAATTATTCAGTATTTTACTGGCGTAATGCTCAAAATTTTTTTTTAAAAGTAAAATGTTTATTATACCATTGTTTTAATTAATCGATATGATATTATGCCGCGATAGTTTATTTTAAATAGTAACACAAGGGGAGGATATTAGATAAGGTTTACACCAAACTATATATTTTTACTTTTATTTGTCAAATAATGTTTGGAATAATACATTGAAAACATTGAAAATAATAAATAAATACTTTGTTGTATAAGATATTTTTTACAAGTGATTAACAAACTATACTTATGATTAATATATGTGCCCAAGTAAGAAATATTAGACTATGTTAAGAGGTCAAAATGAAATCTGGTAAACTATTAAAAATGTGTTACATTTAATCATAGACCTTTTTAATTTATATCAAACATACTTGCCGGCAGTAACTCATTGTTAGCTTGAATGGGGTGAGGAAGGGAGTTAACAAAATTGACAAAATTTTATAAGAGTGGTCACTAGAAAGTTTGACAGTTGTTAAAGTAGGGGAAGGGGTAGAAGAACTAAAAATTGTAACGTAATTCACGATATATTAAATTTAAACTTTTCATTTTCAGTCTTTTAAATACATAACATAATGACATAAATGAGATATATATTTTTGTTGGATTTAAAACTGACAACTCTAGCCTACATGTTTTTTTTTAGGGTTTGATATGAGATTAAGCTGTTTTTTTTTTTTTTTTAATTTTTTTTTCGTTTTTTTTTGGGGGGGGGGGGGGGGGAATCGGGAAAAAACTAGATATTAGACTGCACAAATAAGAATCTGCTTCGACTGTTAGAATTTAAAGCTTATGTTATTCATAGTAGAAAAATAACAAGACAAATACAATTTATTGGTCTGGTAAAGACGTATTTTAAAAATTTATGCACTGTTGTTTAACATACACATGATGTTAAGGTACAAGCGCCTGCTCTTTATTACCGATCGAATGATCGGTCACCTGGTACTACTATAATACGAGTTAAAATTGTATGTATATATATATATATATGTCTGGAAATTTTCTTCAAAAGCGTTCTAACGATTATCTTCATGTTTTAATGCACGACTTGTTTCACCTAAAAAAAAATCTACAGCTTTTCGGCCACATAAATAAAAATCGGAAATGATTGTTAGACAAAAATACCCATTAGATTTATCGTAGATATTGAATTTGGCCGAGAAAACATGCCATTGCACGATCCACATGTAGCGCGGCATTCAAGAGCGGTGTTTTGTTGCGTCGCAATTATGACGTTGCGGAAATACCCGTTCAACATTAACAAGAAGTTTAATTTCTTGTTTATGCTGGCTGTTTTGCGCACCGATGATAGATATAATTTAAAGCAAGACCAAGTGTAATAATTTATGTAATGCAGGGTGTGCAAACTACAGCCAGTGGTTGACTCGCGGGCTGACAAATAATAGTAGGCCTATGCGTCCCTTGAGGCTTATTTAGATTAAAACGTCCTCAATATATTTTATATTAAATTAAAAATAAAATAAAAAATAAAATATTTACGTATAACTACTTTTTGTATACAAGACATATGTTTACGAATGTTTTATTAAATATATTTATGATTTGCTTATATAGGCCTACCCAAGTAAGATATATTAGAATATGTTAACATTGTCAATTTGAAATCTGGCAAACTAGAAAAGATGTATTCCATTCATTCGTATTTTCCTTATATAATAGTCAGACGTGTAATATACTTTTAGTTTTATTGAGGGGGAGGGAAAATTAAACATTTAATCCAACGTATTTTAATCATTTCATTTGCAGTCTTTTAAATGAATAACATAATTTCATCTTTAATTATTTAGTATTTTACTGGTGTAATGCTCACAATTTAAACAATTTGTTAAAATTTGTATTATACCATTGTTGTAATTGATATTATATTTTGCCGAGATAGTTTATTTTAAACAATAACAATTATGTAGGATATTGGATAAGGTTTACACCAAACTATATATTTTAACTTTTTTTTTAGTCAAACATTCTTTGGAATAGTACATTGAAAATAATAAATACATACTTTTTTGAAAAGGATATATTTTTACAAGTGATTTACAAACTATACTTATGATTTATATATCTGCCCAAGTAAGAAATATTAGACTATGTTAAGTCAATTTGAAATCTGGTAAACTAGTAAAAATGTATTACATTTATTCGTAGACCTTTTTATTTTCTATTCAATATCAAACACACTAGCCGGCCGCTTGTTAGCTTGAATAGGGTGAGGGAGGAAGTTAAAAAAATTGACATAATTTTATAAGAGGGGTCACTAGAAAGTTTGACAGCTGTTAAAGTAGGGGAAGGGGTAAAGATGAACTAAAAATTGTAACGTAATTCATCGATATTTTAAATTTAAATTTTTCATTTTCAGTCTTTTAAATACATAACATAATGACATAAATGAGATATATATTTCTGTTGGATTTAAAACTGACAACGCTAGCCTACATGTTTTTTTTTTTTTTAGGGTTTGAAATTAGATTAAGCTGTTTGGTTTTTGCTTTTTTTCTAGCCGTTTTGCAGCAGCTGGTTTAAAAAACAAACTTTCGTTTTATTCATTGGCAGCATATTAAATAGCAAGATAATTTAACTATAAACGCGCGGCGCTATAAATAATTTAATAATTTCATATTTGTAAAACTAATCACTATTAAAGGTATTGCAATATTTGCAATAAACGTCAGTTTTTAAACATTTCATGATAATTATGTTACGTTAGTCATGTCTGTAGCAGGTATGACAGCTATAAGCAAGCTAACCTGGACTGATGACTCGCCTATAATGATCAGTTCTGAATAGCTGTTCTATGTTAGCTATATCGTATATAGACGCCTACCGAGATTATAATATGCCTACTTTATTTTTAAAAAAATTACACTATAGTCAACATTAAATCAGGCTTAAAGCTTTCAAAAATTAGGCTTAGCAGTAGGCCTATGGGGGCACGGTAGCCGAGCGGCAGCGCGTTCGACTGGAGAGCCGAAGGTCCCGGGTTCGAAACCTGGTGCAGGTTAGGATATTTTTCCCGGGTCTGAAGGGTGTCCCTGAGTCTATCCAGCTCTGATGGTTACCTGACAATAGTTAGGGTAAAGTAAGGGCGGCTGTGCATAGTGCTGGCCACACAATCACCTAGTATGCCGAGGCCACAGAAACTGACGAACGCTGCATCATCGGACATATGGATCAAATTCGGTCCGACGGGTACTTTTTTTTTTAGTAGGCCTATGGGGATATTTTACTAATTGATGAATATCCAATGCAATGGTCTTAATAACTCAGATCAACATGTAGGCATACAGTAAGAATTCAGAAAAAGCTTACTTTTAGACACCTTTTATGAAAGAGATGATTTACGAGAATTTTAAAACACAATACAGCGTCACCCTTTGGTACATGCATTTGTCATAAAGGTCCAAACGTTAAGCTTTACAGTTTGTCGGTATCATATGTTTAGAGTGCAAGATCGATGCAGTTGAAACGTTTATCTCTTTTCAGGCAGATTATATAAATCACACCTAAAATGTTGCTTAGGGGGAAATTTTACATCCGATATGAGGAAAGTAATATTGGAGTTGGGTGGAGGGCTGCATGTCTTTACACTATTAGGGCGAATAAAAAGGCCGTGGACATTTTATCTGCTTTGCTCAGACAGACCCGTCAACAGTGGCAAGTAAAGTTGGATGGCTGGCTATATAAACAAACAATATCGCAATACCAACTACATTACAACAAAAGAAGAATATGCACACCAGACGAAGAATTATATTGAGTGTCAGCCTCCGGCCAAAATATGCTGAAGGACAAAACATCTGTTTTCAAGACAAATTTCCATTTGTTTGGATCAATAAAGAAATTTTATCTTTTATCTTTCATCTTTTATACAATGAGTGCAAAAATAGAAATGAATACGCCAAAAAACATTACATAACTTTAATTTTTGTAGACGGCAAAAAAAGACAAATGCAATTTATTGGTCTGGTAAAAACGTACTTATTAAAATTTATGCACCGTTTTTTTACAGCACAATATGTTAAGGTACAAACGCCTGCTCTTTATTACCGATCGAATGATCGGTCACCTGGTACTAAAAGTAACGTCCGTAATATATGCCGTCTCGTTCCAATTTAATGTAGCCTATATATCTTGATCTAATATGGGGCACGATTGTAGAGCGGCAACACGTTCGGCTGTCGTACTGTAGGTCCTGGGTTCGAATCCTGAAGAAGGCTAGGATTCGAGCCTCCCGGGTCTGGAGGGGTTTCCCTGAGTCTACCCAGCTCTGATAAGCACCTGACTTTAGTTCAAATTAAAAGCTGGTTGGCATTGTGCTGGTCACACAATCGCCTAATATGCCTCGGCAACCGGCGTGAATTACTTTGCTTACTATATCTATTTCTTCGTTTCAGATTGTCCACTAGGATGGGTGGAGTACAACAGCGCGTGTTACAACTTCCACTACTACCCAGGGAGAATCTACACCGAAGCCTCCACAGCTTGCCAGGTAAGTCCTCCCAGAACAGAATCATGCGCACACATTAACACGTCTCGTATACTCAGTATTTCTTAGACTTCAATACTTCAATATAGCCTACACAAAATTAACGACTCATGATGTCATAAGTAAAGCCATTCTTATAAACTGCTTTATGCGTGTGACTTGACAAATTTCCATGCATTCCTTTGTGGCACAAAAGGCTTCAGCAAAAAGTCTCCAACGCACTCGGTTCTGGGTCGGATTTCTTTAGTTTACCCCCACGTCATGGCGCACTGCTTCATTTCTTCCTCGCATGATCTTCTCCTAGTTGTTTTAAGACCTGCCAAACCTGGGGCTCCGCAAAAAAACTGGCGCGCAATAATGCTTTTGTCGGTACCCAGCAAAGTGCTAACCAGCATTATACTGGAGAGACTGAAAGATGCTATACATAAGAAGCTCCGACCGGAGCAAGTTTGTTTTCGGAAATACAGGACCTGCACTGATCAAATAGCCCTCTTACGAATAACTATCGAGCTGTATACGTGTAATGCTTATTTACTTCCTAAATAATGCGGGCTTTAGATAAATTGTGCCTAAGAAGAATAATTGTATCGAGACCGGGTTACAAATGAAGAAGTTTACCGCTTAACGAAAACATGCCCACTATCGACGTCTGTCACCGAACGTCGCCTCAAATTTGCCGGCCACTTAATCCGCCATTCTGCACGGCAACCAGATGGCGGCCGCCCAACGGACGACGCGGACAGGGGCAACCTAAAACAACATGGCGTACAACGATCGCCGACGACCTCCGCTCAATCGCTTTAAACTGGGACGACATCAACGCCGTTACAGCATCGGCTACGGACAGAGCCCAATGGAGAACTCTCTCATTGCCCGATGCGCCGATATGGATTCCTTTCGCGATAGTCTTTCCAAGTCCGATTTGGTAAGGTCACCACCTGATATTGTCGAGCAACTAGTCCTCCTGTACAACCAGACAATCTCCTCTCTGCTGGAAAAATGCGCCCCAATGACAAAAAAGTTTGTTACTGACAGAACTGATACCTCCTGGTTTACTCCGTCGGTTCGGAAAGCTAAGCTGGCCCGACGTATAGCTGAAAAGCGATGGAGAAGAAGTTGCCTTGAAGCGAACAAAAAGTATAAAAGATCAAGAAACAGGTTTGCATGTTCAGTCTGTGCTAGAGGCAGCTGGTACAGACTCTCGCATGATGTTCTCCCTGGTAAATGACCTCCTTGGAAAAAAATTGGCACCACCGGTGTTGCCTGAGATGACCAGTGAGAGGGCGGCGCAAACTCTGAGCGGCTTTTTTAATGACAAGGTTGAGACGATCAGAAAGGCCTTCGGAGAAGGCAATGATCTGCCTGCAGATGAGAATCTTTTCGTGGGCAACCCTTTGGCAGAACTGTCGCCAGTTGACGAGATACAGTTAAGACGCTTCTTCGCTGCCTCGAAGCATACATTTTCCATTGATGATCCCATCCCAACAAAGATTATCTTGGATTTTCTGGACATATTACTTCCTGTACTGTTAAATATTGTAAACAGTAGCCTCCTATAGGCCATGGTCCCACGCCTCTTCACGAATGTGGGGATTATGTCTCTTTTATAGAAAAATGGCTTGGACCCAAACGATTGTAAGAATTTTCGCCCTGTGTCAAACCTTCCTTACATATCAAAACTTCTGGAGAAAGTTGTGTCAAATCAGCTTGTCAATAATAACCTACTAGATAAGTTTCAGTCAGAGTATAGACTTGGGCACAGCTGTGAGACAGCACTACTTCGTTTCATGAATGTTGTTCTTTGTAGTGTGGTGATGTGACACTCATAGTCCTACTAGATCTTAGCGCTGCTTTTGATGTCATTGACCATGGACTACTCCTGTCAAGACTTAAGCATGAGGTTGACATCACTAAGACTGCTCTTCGCTGGTTCAGTTCCTACCTGACCAACAGGACTCAGCAAGTTATAGTTAATTTGGCCTCTTCACAGGAAACTCCCCTTATATGTGGGGTACCGCAGGATTCAGTTTTTGGGCCCGTCCTATTTTTAGTGGTAGGATACTGGCGATTTTAAAACCTAGCCAGATGAATTTTAAACATCCAAAATATGGGCATCAAAATGTACCAATTTGCGGGAAAATCTAGATGGAAGCTGCTTAGGAAAATCATCTGCTATTCTCAACTGCCAGGCATTCGCTCTTGTTTCAGCTTTTGGTTAATCTTACACATGTGTCATGTGAACATTATTTATTGCACATGAAAGCTGTGTTAAGAATTCAAAGAAGTCATTTACACTTCACTACTCAGAAATGACTAAATATGTAACTGCCATTATAAATTAGCGAAGAGAATTCAAGATAAGGCGCTCATTAATTGATACAGATTAATTACGCTTATATTTAAAAGAGTTTTATGCTCATCTTCTATAATTAGCCGAAAGATAAATATAGCCTAAGTAATTCTAAAAAAAAATGTTTTAATTATTAAGAGACTTTTTGTTTAATTGCATTATATTATGCAATTGTTGTAATTATTAATGTTTAAAAGATAAACTTTTTAAGGTTAAATGGACAAATAATTAATGCAAGAAATGTTTATTTACAACTGTTTAACGTAAATTAATTTTATACCTCTAATAATTAAATCTTGTAATGAATATTATAATGCTGGTTTTATATAAATAAATAATAATTAGTCGATAATATTTGTTTTATTACAAAACATAACCTTTTTGGCATCACTATTGAATCAAGTTTAGAACTTTATTTTAATTAAAGGGAGGTAATTAGCCCGTTTTATTTGTAGTAATATTTCATATATTTAATGTTAGGTTTCTTTTTTTTTATTTATAAAAGAATAAACAGTCTACAATTTATATCTTTATAATGAAAAACTGTAAATAGTATTTGAAAATTATATAAATATTATATGACTCAAAAATTATATGTACATTTTTTAAACATTACATTAGCTACTCAGTTTGTTATATTACTACGTATCAATTCCGTCAATTGATATTGTGTGACAAGGGTGTGTCTGTCAGACGTCTGGCAACCCTAGTCTTATGAACAAGAAAAGCATAAAAACGAAGTATATATTATACTCCCTTTATTTGAAAACTAAGTTTACCATCATGTAATTAAATAATTGATTGACTACTGAAAATGAAAAGTACAGAAAAATATCTCCTTACTCCGTATGAATTGTTCTAAAATAATCTTAGCGCATACCGCATAATTTTTTTTTCTAGCTTTGCGCCGAAAAACTATAAAAAGTTGCACAGGCATTTTTAATGTGAACACAGGCATTTCTCTTATACTTTCCTTTTAAGAAATGAATATTGTCATAAATGTAGTATTATTAAGTTGTTTTAACTGAATATTTAATAGGATGTATTGTTAGTCGGGGCAAGTCTGCTGTCCAAATTTCAGCTCGATCGGATCACGGGAAGTGGTAGAAAAATCGAAGCCAATTTTTGCACCATTGCAGACAGACAGACAGAAAATACAACTAAAAATAAAGGGAGTAAAAATAAGTAAATAAGTATAATAAAGCAGGTTGACTCGTAGGCTGTTGGCACGCTGGATGCTTTAGAAATCTTAGTTTGGCACACCGACAGCAAATGGTTGTCGACCCCTGCACTAGGGTGTACTAGACTTGCCAACTGTAAGTAGTCGTATGTTTGTTTACTGTGTGTTTTTCTCTACCACACAAAAATTGTGATTCATTGAATATCGATATATATACTATATATATTACGTTTTTCCGTGTTTATCTTCGTGTCATCCTCGCTGTTATCTCGGTTGTCTGTTTTAAAGGAGGGAAAATAAAGAGTAACATAACCTACAGGGTCTTTTTTGTCTTAGAAAACGCGTGTCGCATGTATCTTGACTAAGGGGCTTTATTGGGTGAGCTGACCTGCAGAGGTTAGAGAAGGCGGATGGTGGGGGTTGGATGAGGGGGGAAGGGTGTGTTACGTGGCGTCACATCCATAAGGCTCATAACTAGCAAATATTTCCAACTAACAAGAGTAACACCATTAGTTAAATCACTAAACCTAGAAACACTAGAAGACAGAAGGGCAAAGAGTAAAGTAGTAATAATACATAAGGCATTAAACTCTAATTTAGAAATACAACCTAATAACAACCTGTTGCAAAGCTCAGATAAACATAAGGACAAAAACACTTTCCTTGTCCCTTATGCGAGAACCAATGCATATAGTACTCTTTCTTCCTGAGTGGCATTCGGGCATGGAATGGGTTGCCTGAACAAAGCAGGAAAACCAGTAACATTACATCATTTTAAACATTAATAAAGATGCAAGACGAGACTCGGACCACGGATGAGCGTAGGTAGTAATAATCTTCTTTATAAAAGGAGCGTCTGTAATATATAAGATAAGATCAACAAATTACGACACTAGTACTGATCTAGTGTTCAAGTGGCTTTAGGTGGTAGAGTTCATGCTGATGTTTGCAAAGCGATGCAGCCGAAAAGAATAGATTCAAGCCTTCCGGCAGCCTTTGCAAGCCTTTCTCTGTGTTGTAGGTATCTTTCTGGCTCATTAGAATATCTACGAAATGCCAATGTACACATCCTATTGAGCTGAAACTCGACAAATAGACCCGAAGCCGATGACAACACATTTCATATTTTCAGTCACACCCCAATAGTCCAAACTTCAGTTTTTATATCCAGCTGGCGTCCCTGAGTCTACTCAGATCTGATGGGTACCTGACTAGAGAAAAAGTAAAGGCGGCTGGGCACTGTGTTTTGCCACACAATCCTATAGTATGCCAATTCTATAGAAACTGGTAAACGCGGCTTTACCGGTCCCTATGGATCAATTTGGTCCGACGGGATACTTACTTTTTACGTTCATCAAAATTATGGTGCGCATTTTAAATCCTTAATTAAACCTAATATTTTAATTTCGCTTTTTTTTTTTTGTGTGGATAGCAAAGGGCAACGTATTTGGAAAGCTAACGCATAAAGAAATAATAATAATAATAACAATAATAATAATTGTATAGCGCTGTCAGCAAACATAATGTAAGCTCAGAGCGCATTAAACATACACCTAAATACACGGATATAATCTCTACGCTCAGAAATATAAAACTAATTGATGATTTAAAACTTAACAAACTTGAACAAATCAAATAAATGAAGCATTAACCGACATAACATATAGGTAATACTAAAACAGTAGGGGTCTAAAGCATGTTATCTAAGGTAAATATTATTTAAAAAAAAAAGACTTTTTAAGTTCTTTTTGAAAGTAACAGTAGAGCTTGTTCGCCTGAGTTGAATGGGAAGTAGATTCCACACCTTCGAACCGGATATCGAGAAAGCTGTAAGGCCAACAACGGTCGTCAGAGAGAATTGGGGGCACGTCCAGAAGAGAGGAGTCGGCAGAACGGAGTGTTTTTTGCGGAGCATATGGTTTTATTAGTTCCTTGTTATAAATGTACTGATGGCAAAGTAGCACCACTTTTTATTCAATTCTGGCCAATGGAGCTGGCGCAGGAAAACTGACTTCCAGAAATCTATTAACTGTGCTTGTGTTTATTCTTCCTTTGCGTGTTGCAAAAGCCACAATCATCTAAATATAACACTTTTTTAAAAAAAAACCCTTTCCAGCTTATCTTTGAATACGTAGAGTCCGGAAACACGCGAAGATTCAGACATCACGAGCGGACTCACGGAGTTTAACGAAGTGTGATAAACGTGTGTAGAGTCTGATATTTATGCGTTGATTTTTTTTTGGACTCTTTTTCAACAGGTGGATGGAGCCTACCTGGTCAGCATAAACACCCCGACGGAGTACACCTTTATCTCGGAATGGCTGACACAGAATGACCAGAACAGGTAAAAAGCATCATTGAGCCATTGTCGATCTTTACTTTGAAAGTTGCAGTTGTGGGGATTGGGTTGTAGGAATATTGCTAAGAGAAAATAAAATTTTCAACATTTCTTTAACAGTTTCGTTACAGTATTGTAACTTTTAAAAGTTTAGATCAAATGAAAAAAAAAATCTATTGCATTCATTATCCTAATTATTATTGTGGTCATTTTCATCTAAATTTTATGGTTTATTATATTATTTATTATCAATTAAATTAATATTTATTATTGATAATGTAATTTTTTATTATCTATTATTATATTATATATTATCTATTGTTATATTATTATTACCTGTGTTTTATTTTTATATAAAATATTTCAGTATTTATTATCTATTATGTTATTATTTTTTTTATCTATTAGATTATTTTTTTTTTCCATTATTTTATTATTTATTATCTATATATTATTGAAAGGTTGGTTTTTGTACACACTGCACCCTACACCCTTAAATGTATCTGCGTAAGAAAAAACTTTGAAAGAGTTTTTACTTAGATAGAGAATACCACATTTACATCTATCGCTAGATCTAGCTGAAAATGTTGTTATATTATTGTGATGAATTTCTAATAATTTGATGTAACTAATTTATTACTACCGAACTAGAGTTGATATTTTTTAAACAGAGTGTTTCTGTTTACAGGTTGAATCAGTGGTGGACCAGTGGACTCGGGGGAGGCAACAACTTCCGGTGGGAGGGAGACGGCACTACGTCCGCGCCCCAGGGCGAGTACTGGATAGACGAGTCGGAATTTACGTCCCTACACAACGGCGACCATGTTGTGTATGCGTTTCATGGTGAGTAGTGAAATATAAATGGTTAAAGCTATGGAAGGCAGTGAAACGATGGGGAGAGTGAGAGAGAGAGAGAGAGAGCGAGAGAATGTATGTCCTTTCACATATTTTATGGTAAGAACAAAAATATAATAGGAAAACACTAGAAGAAACTGAAATATACTTAGACATACAGAGAGAGAGAGAGAGGGAATGATAGAGAGAGATGAGATAGACAATAGGAACATAAGGTTGAAGTAATGCATGTACTAAATTTAAGTAAAGTTAATGTTTTGTGAAATTACTCATTACTTCAACCTTATTTTCCCATTGTCTATCTTTCTATTTTTCTATCTCTCTGTCTATCTATCTATATATCTTTCTAGAAAGTAGAAATGTTTGATTCTGTTTCTTCAATGTCCAGTTGTGTCCAGCACGTTTAAATGGACCAGATCAAAACGTGATGCAGTCTTTTCCTACGTCTGCGAGATCAGCTTGAATGAAAGTTACAGGATCGCACAGCAGGACAGAGACCACAGTGAGTATATAACATTTAGAACTCGTGGCAATAGATTCAAAACACGTGGCAATAGATTCAAAACACGTGGCAATAGATTCAAAACACGTGGCAATAGATTCAAAACACGTGGCAATAGATTCAAAACACGTGGCAATAGATTCAAAACACGTGGCAATAGATTCAAAACACGTGGCAATAGATTCAAAACACGTGGCAATAGATTCAAAACACGTGGCAATTGATTCAAAACACGTGGCATTATATTCAAAAAACGTGGCAATAGATTCAAAACACGTGGCATTATATTCAAAAAACGTGGCAATAGATTCAAAACACGTGGCATTATATTCAAAACACGTGGCAATAGATTCAAAACATGTGGCAATATATTCAAAACATGTGGCAATAGATTCAAAACACGTGGAAATAGATTCAAAACACGTGGCATTATATTCAAAACATTTGGCAATAGATTCAAAACACGTGGCAATAGATTCAAAACACGTGGCAATAGATTCAAAACACGTGGCTATAGATTCAAAACACGTGGCAATAGATTCAAAACACGTGGCAATAGATTCAAAACACGTGGCAATAGATTCAAAACACGTGGCATTATATTCAAAAAACGTGGCAATAGATTCAAAACACGTGGCATTATATTCAAAACACGTGGCAATAGATTCAAAACATGTGGCAATATATTCAAAACATTTGGCAATAGATTCAAAACACGTGGAAATAGATTCAAAACACGTGGCATTATATTCAAAACATTTGGCAATAGATTCAAAACACGTGGCATTATATTCAAAACATTTGGCAATAGATTCAAAACACGTGGCAATAGATTCAAAACACGTGGAAATAGATTCAAAACACGCGTAAATAGATTCAAAACACGTGGCAATAGATTCAAAACACATGGCATAAGATTCAAAACACGTGGCAATAGATTCAAAACATGTGGCAATAGATTTAAAACACGTGGCAATAGATTCAAAACACGTGGCAATAGATTCAAAACACGTGGCAATAGATTCAAAACACGTGGCAATAGATTCAAAACACGTGGCAATAGATTCAAAACACGTGGCAATAGATTCAAAACACGTGGCAATAGATTCAAAACACGTGGCAATAGATTCAAAACACGTGGCATTATATTCAAAAAACGTGGCAATAGATTCAAAACACGTGGCATTATATTCAAAACACGTGGCAATAGATTCAAAACATGTGGCAATATATTCAAAACATTTGGCAATAGATTCAAAACACGTGGAAATAGATTCAAAACACGTGGCATTATATTCAAAACATTTGGCAATAGATTCAAAACACGTGGCATTATATTCAAAACATTTGGCAATAGATTCAAAACACGTGGCAATAGATTCAAAACACGTGGAAATAGATTCAAAACACGTGTAAATAGATTCAAAACACGTGGCAATAGATTCAAAACACATGGCATAAGATTCAAAACATTTGGCAATAGATTCAAAACACGTGGCATTATATTCAAAACATTTGGCAATAGATTCAAAACACGTGGCATTATATTTAAAACATTAGGCAATAGATTCAAAACACGTGGAAATAAATTCAAAACACGTGGAAATAGATTCAAAACACGTGGCAATAGATTCAAAACACGTGGCATTATATTCAAAACATTTGGCAATAGATTCAAAACACGTGGCATTATATTCAAAACATTTGGCAATAGATTCAAAACACGTGGCAATAGATTCAAAACACGTGGAAATAGATTCAAAACACGCGTAAATAGATTCAAAACACGTGGCAATAGATTCAAAACACATGGCATAAGATTCAAAACACGTGGCAATAGATTCAAAACATGTGGCAATAGATTTAAAACACGTGGCAATAGATTCAAAACACGTGGCAATAGATTCAAAACACGTGGCAATAGATTCAAAACACGTGGCAATAGATTCAAAACACGTGGCAATAGATTCAAAACACGTGGCAATAGATTCAAAACACGTGGCAATAGATTCAAAACACGTGGCAATAGATTCAAAACACGTGGCATTATATTCAAAAAACGTGGCAATAGATTCAAAACACGTGGCATTATATTCAAAACACGTGGCAATAGATTCAAAACATGTGGCAATATATTCAAAACATTTGGCAATAGATTCAAAACACGTGGAAATAGATTCAAAACACGTGGCATTATATTCAAAACATTTGGCAATAGATTCAAAACACGTGGCATTATATTCAAAACATTTGGCAATAGATTCAAAACACGTGGCAATAGATTCAAAACACGTGGAAATAGATTCAAAACACGTGTAAATAGATTCAAAACACGTGGCAATAGATTCAAAACACATGGCATAAGATTCAAAACATTTGGCAATAGATTCAAAACACGTGGCATTATATTCAAAACATTTGGCAATAGATTCAAAACACGTGGCATTATATTTAAAACATTAGGCAATAGATTCAAAACACGTGGAAATAAATTCAAAACACGTGGAAATAGATTCAAAACACGTGGCAATAGATTCAAAACACGTGGAAATAGATTCAAAACACGTGGCAATAGATTCAAAAAATGTGGCAATAGATTCAAAACACGTGGAAATAGATTCAAAACACGTGTAAATAAATTCAAAACACGTGGCAATAGATTCAAAACACATGGCAATAGATTCAAAACATGTAATAGATTTAAAACACGTGGCAATAGAATCAAAACACGTGGCAATAGATTCAAAACACGCGTAAATAGATTCAAAACACGTGGCAATAGATTCAAAACACATGGCATAAGATTCAAAACACGTGGCAATAGATTCAAAACATGTGGCAATAAATTTAAAACACGTGGCAATAGATTCAAAACACGTGGCAATAGATTCAAAACACGTGGCAATAGATTCAAAACACGTGGCAATAGATTCAAAACACGTGGCAATAGATTCAAAACACGTGGCAATAGATTCAAAACACGTGGCAATAGATTCAAAACACGTGGCAATAGATTCAAAACACGTGGCAATAGATTCAAAACACGTGGCAATAGATTCAAAACACGTGGCAATTGATTCAAAACACGTGGCATTATATTCAAAAAAACGTGGCAATAGATTCAAAACACGTGGCATTATATTCAAAAAACGTGGCAATAGATTCAAAACACGTGGCATTATATTCAAAACACGTGGCAATAGATTCAAAACATGTGGCAATATATTCAAAACATGTGGCAATAGATTCAAAACACGTGGAAATAGATTCAAAACACGTGGCATTATATTCAAAACATTTGGCAATAGATTCAAAACACGTGGCAATAGATTCAAAACACGTGGCAATAGATTCAAAACACGTGGCTATAGATTCAAAACACGTGGCAATAGATTCAAAACACGTGGCAATAGATTCAAAACACGTGGCAATAGATTCAAAACACGTGGCATTATATTCAAAAAACGTGGCAATAGATTCAAAACACGTGGCATTATATTCAAAACACGTGGCAATAGATTCAAAACATGTGGCAATATATTCAAAACATTTGGCAATAGATTCAAAACACGTGGAAATAGATTCAAAACACGTGGCATTATATTCAAAACATTTGGCAATAGATTCAAAACACGTGGCATTATATTCAAAACATTTGGCAATAGATTCAAAACACGTGGCAATAGATTCAAAACACGTGGAAATAGATTCAAAACACGCGTAAATAGATTCAAAACACGTGGCAATAGATTCAAAACACATGGCATAAGATTCAAAACACGTGGCAATAGATTCAAAACATGTGGCAATAGATTTAAAACACGTGGCAATAGATTCAAAACACGTGGCAATAGATTCAAAACACGTGGCAATAGATTCAAAACACGTGGCAATAGATTCAAAACACGTGGCAATAGATTCAAAACACGTGGCAATAGATTCAAAACACGTGGCAATAGATTCAAAACACGTGGCAATAGATTCAAAACACGTGGCATTATATTCAAAAAACGTGGCAATAGATTCAAAACACGTGGCATTATATTCAAAACACGTGGCAATAGATTCAAAACATGTGGCAATATATTCAAAACATTTGGCAATAGATTCAAAACACGTGGAAATAGATTCAAAACACGTGGCATTATATTCAAAACATTTGGCAATAGATTCAAAACACGTGGCATTATATTCAAAACATTTGGCAATAGATTCAAAACACGTGGCAATAGATTCAAAACACGTGGAAATAGATTCAAAACACGTGTAAATAGATTCAAAACACGTGGCAATAGATTCAAAACACATGGCATAAGATTCAAAACACGTGGCAATAGATTCAAAACATGTGGCAATAGATTCAAAACACGTGGCAATAGATTCAAAACATTTGGCAATAGATTCAAAACACGTGGCATTATATTCAAAACATTTGGCAATAGATTCAAAACACGTGGCATTATATTTAAAACATTTGGCAATAGATTCAAAACACGTGGAAATAAATTCAAAACACGTGGAAATAGATTCAAAACACGTGGCAATAGATTCAAAACACGTGGAAATAGATTCAAAACACGTGGCAATAGATTCAAAAAATGTGGCAATAGATTCAAAACACGTGGAAATAGATTCAAAACACGTGTAAATAAATTCAAAACACGTGGCAATAGATTCAAAACACATGGCAATAGATTCAAAACATGTAATAGATTTAAAACACGTGGCAATAGAATCAAAACACGTGGCAATAGATTCAAAACAAGTGGTAATAGATTCAAAACACGTGGTAATAGATTCAAAACACGTGGCAATATATTCAAAACACGTGGTAATAGATTCAAAACACGTGGTAATAGACTCAAAACACACACATCACATTTAAGTGGTATTATTTACTAATTACTTGAAAGCTATGTTTAAAATTTTATATATATGATTTTATTGACATTCGGATACTAAATACACTATTAACTATCCAAATAATCTGTAAACTCAATTTCGATAAAACGCTCTTCACTTGATCTTAAAACAACTTCGTCACCCCCCCCCCCCACCCCCCGCCCCCGTTTTTTTTTCTTCACAAAGACGCAAAATATAGCCAGACAAAGACTAACAAGAGTTTTAAAAAACAAAAAAATTGTCGAATTTTTTTTATAGGTCACATTTTTTTTTAAACGTTACCCTTTTAAACTATTTTCTCTATTATTCCTTTTTTTAAAACGGGAATAACTGATTATTCGGTATTTGGAAAGGGGACGGGAAATGGGAGGGGAAGGGCGTAAAAATACGATTGAATATATTGTAACGGGCAGCGCGTCTATGTTCCCAGTTTCAGCTGGATAGGATGACAGAACGTCCATCCATACTTGCTACAAAATGAGAAGTTAATAGAATCTAAACGCGTTTTTGGTTGTTTTTAAAACACAAATCAGATTCCAGAATTTAAACCTTTTAAAACATAACCAGGCTCAGTTATATATTTTCATGTCACTCTGCCCTCGATTGTCCTCATAAATTACAAGTGCCATCTTTTCCTACCGTTCTACGATGTCTCGGTAGCGAAAGAGTCGCTATAGAATAATTGACGCTCCTCCCCCGTCATGTTTCTAGAAGCAGGATGATTTATATCCACCTCTAACAGAAGTCCCCCAAAACGTTCGTCTCTGACACACACCATTCAATTTAGCCGTGTGCTATTTTGTTTGTATAACCATAAAATCACACCAATAAATCAGTATATTTCGCAATAGTCTTCATGTACAACCAACTTTTAATGTGTTGTTGTTTTTTGCGGGAGGGGGGGGGTTCAATGGTGTTGTTTATTTTTTTGTTTTAGCTTTTTTGAGAGACTTTTTGAGACATAACATACGTAGTCTTACGTAGCTTACCACTCGTTTTGTCTGTATGTGATTCCCCTGAAACCTCGTTTACTTGAACTGTGTCCTGAATGATAGTCTTAATTATGCCATATCTCTATTTATCTGATTATCTTTCTATCTTTCTGTCTTTTTATCTTTCTATCACTCAATCTTTCTATCTTTCTATATCTATCTTTCTATCTTTGTATCTTTCTTTCTTTCAATCCGTCTATCTATCTTTCTATATACCTATCTATTTATTTATCTTTCTATATTTATATCTATCTCTCGGTCTATCTACCTATCAACATGTCTGTCTATTTATCTATTTATATATTTATCAATCTATCTCTCTTTCTATTTACCTATCAACATGTCTGTCTATTTATCTATTTATATATTTATCAATCTATCTGTCTCTATCTGTCTATCGATCTGTCTATCAATATATTTATATATCTATCTATATATCTATCTCTCTCTCTCTGTATATATATAAACAATAATGTATGTATACGCAACTTTATCTTCGGGAAAATTTATGTTTAGTAAAGATGTTGTTAAAGATAAATTAAAACTAAGGCAAGTTAGTTTTTGGGATAATTTATGTTTAGGAAAAAGGCCTCACATTTAGCAATTTTTCCAGATTAATAGAATAACTAAGAATTTGTACGTATCAAGTGTTAAAAGAAAACCCTGGGTCTCAGGATACACACACTGTATAATAGTGCACGATTCTTTTTCTTGCAGCTAATAGTGATGGGAAATTAGAATTTCTGCAAAATTGATTGCATCTACTGCTCATTTTCGGTATGAACATCGAAAAGTATTTATAGAATCAACGCGAATGCTCTATAGCAGGGGTCGGCAACCTAAGGAACGCGAACGCCAGACTTGGCACGCAGAACGATTTTGAGTGACACGCGAAAGACCTCCAAGAATATTGTTTAATGCAAGTGAAAACAATGTATGTCAGCATAATTAGTGGGTGCTGCATGGCGAACTACATGGGAATCACACTGGACGTCGACTTTTTTTAGCTCAGAAATGTTTGTATGCAAAGCTCCCATCATTGGGCTTGCAATCTGTGATTGAATCTATTGTTAAGACAGTCAATTGTATAGTTTCTCAAGTCTCTTCTAGAAGAAATTCATAGGGAGTATATGTAAAGTTTTGGATAGATTCTTTTCTTGTCTGGAAGCAATTAAGATGTATCTTAATGGAAAAAAAAATCCGTTATTGAATGAGGAGAACTGACTGTTGAAGCCAGTTTTCTGTATGACTGTATGACACGTTTCAGTGAGTTAAACTTCCATTTACAAGACTGGGTCCAAATGAACTGGAAGTTTTGGGCAACTGAAATGGATTTGCATTGAAACTAGACATATCTTTCTGTGAAATCAATTTTTTCAAAACATTTAACTCTTTCCCTAATTTAAACCAAGTTAAGATAGACGAGCATTTTCAGAATTACACTAGTTATATTAAAACAATTAACTCGTTTGGTATCACTAGCATCAAATTTGGATAATTTAATTGAAGGGAGATAATTAACCCGTTTTCTTAACATTAATATTTCTAATAATATTTTTCTTTTTTGTTTTCTTTTAAAAAATTAATGGCTTACAATTTATAACTCTAAAATTATCAAATTACACAAAATAGTTGAAAACTATATACATATTTTATGACTAAAGAATGTATATGTACATTTTTAAAAATTAAAATAACTACCCAGTGTGTAAGATTATTTTGTATTTCTTCCACGTATGTACGTCCGATTCTATACCGTTCGGGTTAAAATATTATGTTTTAGTATATCTCAGTTATTCTGAGATCAGACACGAAAGACTTTATATTTATTACTAGAATACTTTCTGTACAACTAAATGCAAATGTTGATAACTATTAATGTGTTAGTTGAGTAATGAAATTGTTTATTAGTTATGATTGTTTTTTTTTTAAAGCTGATAATAACAGGTTAATTTTTTTATTAAATATAAAACGCTTTAATGATTTTCTCTATTACGCTCCTTTTCTTTTGGTCTTGGTCTTGCTACGACTCTAAATGGATTGTCTTATAAAAATAATATATATATATATATATATATATATATATATATATATATATATATATATATATATATATATATATATCAAGATAACAACGAAAAAATCTAAGAAATAATTAAAACTATTTAATTACATTTTCTATTTCAGTGTTTGGAACAGACATCACGGATCCCAATGAGATCAAACTTGGGCCGAAGTTTATTGTCCAGCCTCAGACCACCGTCATTGTTGACCGGACAGAGAATACTTTTATAGAATGCGTGGCGCAAAGGTAAAAAGGCAAAACTCAATATCGGCTATGGGCAATGTTGTGTTAGGGCACGTCTGTTTTTGGGCATGTTTGTGCTTAAAATAGTATGTGTTAGGGTGAGTAAGTGCGTGCACATATAGGCTTTTGGGGCAAGAGTGTTTGAGCAACTCAAATTTAGGGCGTGCCTTTTGTTTTGCAATTGTTTTATTTTTGGAAATGAAGACTCCATTAAAGTCTATTATTGGATAAATTTCAACAATTATTCCATTTTATTGCAGCTGTTTTCGGTCTAGTTTTTTTTTTTCGGATTGCGTTTATGGTGAGATGTTTTAGGGGAAAACATATGTTTGTAGAAGTCTTTCTTATGGACAATTTATGCTAAGATATGTTGGCCGCTGTGATATTCTAATCTAATCAGGGAATGTTTATTTGGGATAATTTCTTATCAGGTAAGGTTTACATTGACAATAATTTAAGTATAGGCAACTTTGTCTTTGGTAAAATTTATGTTTTGTTTAATAAAGATTTTCGCAAAGATAAATTTAACCTAAGGCAAGTTAGTTTTTTGGATTATTTATGCTTAGTAAAGTTTTAAGTTTTCTTTAGAGGTAATTTCTTGACAAGTCTGTCTATGTGAAAATGTTTATTTATGCATCTCTGTGATTAGAAACCAACGAGGTGTCTTTTTTAAGCACACTTAAATTAATAGTCATTGCTTAAGTTGTCAAAAAATGTTTTTTTTAATTTTAGAAAAAAATAACTAAAGAAGACCAAAAATTAGTCATGCTTCCTTTTTTCCAAGAGGGGAATGGGGTATATCAGCAAGGATGCGGCTGGTTAAGCTAGCGGTTTTTACCTCCGAAATGAGATCCCCATCCAGTATTTCACCTACATCGCATCCTCCAATTAGTGGGAAAAACCTCAGCGATATACTATCATTTAGTGCTTTAAAAATTTGTTTTTGTTTGTAATCTTCACCGATGTCTAGTAACCCTCATCCTACTTATGCTTGGTACAAGACGGTCAGGAATAGCCCACCAGTCCAGGTCAGCTCAGATGACCACTACATCATCACCAACGGCAAACTGACCATCACTATACCCAGCGAGTCCAGAGATGAGGGCAGCTACCAGTGTCTGGCTGCCAATGAACTGGGAACTGTGCTCTCT
The DNA here is from genome assembly GCA_949126835.1 of Anisus vortex. Taxonomy (NCBI): domain Eukaryota; kingdom Metazoa; phylum Mollusca; class Gastropoda; family Planorbidae; genus Anisus; species Anisus vortex. Next base: position 3,093,704 of record OX421500.1, on the reverse strand, counting down.
CAGCCAGTGGACATTTACTTCGGGTGTAAGCTTTTGGTTTAGATAAGCAGTTATAGACTGATAAAAAGATAGACAGACAGATACATAGACAGACAGACAGATAGATATGCAGACAGACTGATAGAAGGATAGGTAATAGATAGATATATAGACAGGTAGAAAGATAGCAGATAGATAGATAGATAGTCAGACACATATATAGATAGACTGCCAAATAGACAGAAAAACAGACAGACATATAGATAAATAGATAGATAGATAGATAGATAGATAGATAGATAGATAGATAGATAGATAGATAGACATATACATAGATATATATATATATATATATATAGATAGATAGATAGATAGATAGATAGATAGATAGATTGATTGATAGAAAGACAGATATATATATAGATAGATATATATGAAGACAGAAGAAAAAAATTAGGAAATAGATATATAGATATATAAATAGATAGACAGACATACATATTGAACGATGTGTAAAAAGATATATAAATAGATAGATAGATAGATAGGTATATAGATAGATAGGCTGAAATACAGACGGACAGAGACACAAATAGAAAGATAGATAGACAGACAAACAAAAAAATAAAGAGGTATTTAGGAAACAGACGTAAACTCCTATTGAGCTGAGTAGTTAGATTTTAGACCATTCTAGCCCTGGATAATAAGTCTGAAGTTGCACGTACAGATCAATGGAACGTGAGTTCCTCAACATATCGCCTGAAACTGGAAGTACGAGGGCATTTCACGAGAATATGCTCATTAAAGCTCATTTGTATCCTCTTCTTCCAAATAATATGGAATCTAAGAGACAGAATGACCAAAGATAAATAGATAGATAGATAGATAGATAGATAGATAGATACATACATAGATAGATAGATAGATAGATAGATAGATAACACAGTAGTTGAAGGATGGATGGATTAATTCATTTTGCTTATACTCTTGTGTTTAAGCTAAAAAAAAAAGATTGATATATGAATTGAAGAAAAGATAATTAGGTCGATCCGATCAATCGATAGATAGATAACTATATAGATCAGCATATAGAAAGATAGATTGATAAGCAGACAGATATAAAAACAATAAAGATAGATTAATAAATAGATAGACACATAGTTAAATAGATAAGACAATACGATTACGGATGGATGCATTGATGTTTACTTTGGCTATAATATCTTGTTTACATAAATATATAAAGGGGAAATAAATAAACAATTAGAAAGATAGATAGATGATAGATAGACAGATATATATATATATAAATAGATTAGACAGAAAGAAGGTGATATGGAATGTTATTCAAGGGAAATGACTCATGTAAACCGCGTGTTTTATCATGTGACCACTTCCGTTTTTACCAAGCGAGATTCTATGTTTTATTGAAGACCAAAATCTAGGTTTATCTAGGTTGTATAACTCTTACTTGTCTTAATATTACAATTTATTTACATGAGTCATTTCCCTTGCATAACATTACATATCAGAAGGGTAGATTGAGAGATAGACCCATTAAATACTTTATTTAATTTGTTTCAGATTTACTAGAATTTTCTAACGATCCACCGGGAAAAGTTTCTGCATTCCAGTACAAAGGAACAGTCATCAATTGCAAAACTCCACCCTTCAACCCAGGTTAGTACTCTAATATCTGAAACTAAGTTTCAGTCCCTTGTGTAGAGTTATAGACCCTAGATCAGGGGTCGGCAACCTACGGCACGCGTGCCCTACTTGGCAGGTAGAGCGATTTTCATTGGTATGCGAAAGACAAGGCTGGCGTACCGAAGGTCCTATGTTCGAATCCTCGTGCAGGCTATGATTTTTTTCCCGGGTCTGGAGGGTGCACCTGAGTCTATCCAGCTCTGATGGGTACCTGACCTTAGTTGGGGTAAAGTAAAGGCGGCTGTGCATAGTGCTGGCCACACAATCACTTAGTATGCCGTTGGCTCAGAAACTGGTGAACGCTGTTTCACCGGACCTATGGATCAATTCGGTCCGACGGGTACTTTATTTTACACTATTATCAAATGGTTGCCGACAGTGCCCTAGATTCTAGTTGGTTTGTTGTTATGCTGGCACGCAAGCCGCAACTTTGCAGCATCAATGGTTGTGACTCTTTCGTCTTCATTCACCTCAGCTGTTAACATCCTGTGGTACAAAGAGGACGATGGCCCAAACTTCATCAGGACAGACCTGCACCCACACCTGTTTGTTTCTATGAACGGCCATTTCTATTTCTCAGAAACTGCTCCACAGGACGCAGGTAAGATTGGGCTTAATAATAATAGTAATGGTCAATTTTTATAGTGCTTTTATCCCTGCTATTAAATTTAGCATGCTCAACGGGCTCTTGGTGTGAATTACAGTGGCAGATGTATTGATATGTAAGGCCAAAGAGAAAGACTTGACTTAGTCGGTTAAAACCAATGTTTTTTTTATAGTTTTGAATTACGACTTCAAGGAGTTATTTATAGATCTTACACACGACTCTAACTAGTGAATTAAAAGATTTTTTTTTTTACTAGCGTTGAGTTTTCTCTTCATTGTTTTTGACGCCTATCAATTATATTAGAACTTTTGAGAAATGATTGTTTGAAGGGAATTAATTTTGACTGTGCTTGAATGTAACGTTTATAATTATTTAATTATTTCCCTTTGACCATGTCTAGATATTGTTTAGCTATTTATTATAGCTAAATATGAATAATTGAGTTCAAATTGATATTATTATTCTAAAGATTTTTTAAAAATATATTTAACGTATGAACAGCTATTATCGTTTATTTATCTGTAGTATTTCAATGACAATTTTTGTTTTGTTTTCAAGAATTCGAAGAGTAGCTTATTGTTTATAATTTCGTTAATGTATATATTAAAAGTTTGAACCTTGCAAATACGTTTTAATAAGAAATAAATAATATGTAATAAATGATCTTGTTATTAATACCATCCAAAATCTAAACTTAGAAATAATTAAATCACTAAACCTAGAAACACTAGAGGACATAAGGGCAAAGAGTAAAGTAGTAATAATTACATGAGGCATTAAACTCTCATTTAGAAATACAACACAATTACAACATGTTGCAATGCTCAGATAAACATAAAGACAAAAACACTTTCCTTATCCCTTATGCGAGAACAAATGCATATAAGTACTCTAAATTCTTCCAGAGTGGCATCCAGGCATGGAATGGGTTGCCTTAAACAAATCTGGAAAACCAGTAACTTAACATCGTTTAAAATATTAACAAAGATGCAAGACTATTCTCGGACCACGGATGAGCGTAGGACGCAGTAATATAAGATAATATAAGATAATTAAACTTACTATGTTCTATCTCCTTGCCCCAAGGTTTCTACCACTGTGTGGTGGCACTACTTGCCCCTGTTGGGCAAATCATGTCCACCTCTCAGCCCCCCAGCAGGACAAGTCTGGGCATTCAGCTGGAGATAAAAGGCGACTGTGAGTCAAATAATTACAATAATGTTTTATCATAACCTTTTTTAATCTTTTTTAAGACCATACACTATTTGATCAAGGATTTTGGTCATTATGGTACACGATTATAGGCTATAATAGTTAAACTATCGTACTAATCTTTTCGAACTAAAGTTATTGAATGTTTTAATATCAATGTATGTTTTTATGTTAATGATCTAGAATTGGCAAGTCAATTAATGATCTAGAGTTGGCAAGTCAATTAAATTCACTGAAATGGATGATATCTTAAGGGGGGAAGTTAAAGAAAATACCTAACTTTCTAGCGCGAGCTGCTAATTAAACAAAAATTTATGTGATACTCCTACCAACTTGTCAGATAGTAAGAATGTCTTAATAAAAAAAAGGTATAATTATGCTTGAATTACAATTAGCATTCAATAAGTCCCAAGTTCAGCTGATACGTAGCCCCCCCCCCCCCACCCGCCTCCCACAGCAGCCCTTAATAAGCTTTTCATTTGAGAGTATACTGTAGATTATATGAATAAGAAGGGCGTGCTAAAGAAGGTATACAGTGATAAAAAAAAAAGGAAAACACGTACATTTTTATTTTATTATGCAAACAAACGAATGTTGCATACACTTGTAATATGAAGCATGTGTAATTTACTTACTTTACTTACTTACGCCTACTACCCCTCTCGGGGCATAGGCCACCAACAAGGGCTCTCCAGCCATCCCGGTCCCGAGCGAGTCTTTCCAACTGTCCCCAAGAGTGGCCTGTTCTCTTGACGTCTGCATCCAGGTCTCGGCGCCAGCTGTTACGGGGTCGGCCTCTCTTCCTCTTTCCTTGGGGGTTCCACGATAGGGACTGTCTGGTGATGTTAGATGCTGGTTTTCGGATTGTGTGCCCCAACCATCTCCATCTTTTTTGCATGATCTCCAGATCGGCTGCCTGTTGACCTGTGCGACTCCAGAGCTCATCATTACGAGTATATGCAAAATCCTCCTGAGACATGAGTTTATGTGTAATAATAAACACATATAATAAGAAGTGCTAATTCTTCGGGTACTTGAATTGCTTGCCGTCAGCGTTCACACACTCCTCTAAGCGAGAACTATATAAATTATCACGGACGCTTTCGGCCACAATGTCCGGTAAAGGGTTAAGATATATCGCTTTTACTTCAATATAATATGTCACTAATTTCACTGATGTGACATCACTGTATACCTACTTTTGGACCCCCTCCCCCTGTATATATATATATATATATTAATATGTTGTTGAAATTGTGTGATATTTTCTGACAGCGCCAAGTGATTATGGTCCAGAGATCCATAACGATTTCCCAGCAGTGTTCCCGACTCCAGCTTTGAGGGGGGACACTTTAACCCTGGAGTGTTTCGCCTATGGAAAGTGAGTACATTATTGTGACCGAGAATTCAGTTTTTATACTTTTTTCATTTATTGTTTATCTGTTTAAAAACCACCACAAAGATTACCAGTAGCCCAATGACACTCACTATGAATTTCAATGCTATCAGACACTGTAATTGCAGAAGAAATGAAAAATTGTATCAAAGAACAAATACAAAAAAAAAAAATGGACAAATAGTCATCCAGAACATGACAAAAATGACTCCTACTATAACCTTTCCCGAAAAGCCCAAAAAATTATCTTCAGACTCAGGACCGGGCATTACAGACTAAGACAACATATGTTCCGAAGGCTAGGCATTGGAATCAGTGAAGATTGCCCATGTAGGATGTCTTCTGAGAACACAGAACATGTGTTCCAAGCCTGAACTCTTTTATGAAACAGCTCGCAACAGGTTCTGGCCAGCGAAGACCTCCAGCAACACCAAACTGTATGGCAAAAAGACAGACCTGGAAAGCACAGTGCAATACACCGTAGCTATATGTCTTGTTGTGAGAACCTCTCCATTAATTAATATTGAGAACGAAGAAGCAATAAAGACACTGTATGTAATAAATTGTGCATTCATTCCATTGGTCAGAATGCCACTGCAGTACTCATGGAAGAAGGACGGCGGTCCGATACCAGGCAAGGCGGAGTATTCCGAGCACGGCCGAGTGATCACGTTGCCCAACGCCGAGCTGGAGGATGCCGGGAACTACACATGCAGGGTCGACAGGGGCAACACCGCCAAGGCCGAGAAGTCGCTGAACTTAAGGATAGAAGGTAACTTTGAGGGGAGACAAACCGTGTTGGCATAAGATCTTGTGGGGCCTCCGATTAGTGTCATCATGCGATTTTTTGACCAATTCGAACTCTCCCCCTCCCTCTCCCCCAATATTCACAAGTCGTCACAAAACCTCCGGAACCCCCCCCCCCCCCACACCATTTCCAAAATGACGTCACTATACCTCCGACCTCCCAAAATGACGTTACAAAACTCTCCCTAAAAAATTATAATATTTATTTCCTGTTTCAAATCACGCATGTTTTAACTCACTTTAACTATTATTGTCCGTCATGTGTATCACAGTTTTAAATAGTAATATTCATATGTGAATCTACAGGTTGAATATTAATTTTCAACCTGTGTAGCCACAATTTTGAATGTTAGTATATTAATAATCTAGCTGTATTTTGTTAATATTATAATGTTATACGTGCATGTAAAAAAAGAATATGTACATCTAGTTACAGTTTGAATGTTAATATTAAAATAGTACCTGTAATATATTGAAAACGTAATTGTTACAGTTCAGAATTGTGTTCAACAAGACTTTATTATGGATGAAAGCTAATACAGAACACACATCAAAATCGCAGCTAACACACTAGGGAATTCTAGGTTAACAACACATTGGAAGCACTCTCACAGTTCACGCAAGAGAAACAACGCAACAAATAGCCATAACGATTACAACAGTGCCCGAATTCAGCATTTGAATGTGTATCTATTGTTCAATGGATTAAATTCTTTTTCCGTTTCAGCCAAGCCTTTCTTCATATTCCCACTGAAGGACCAGCATATAGACATTGACAGGCAGTTGACTTGGAGGTGTGAGGCAGGGGGCATACCCAGACCCACGTATCACTGGTATAAAAATGGAGTTCTGATAACAACGGCAGACACCGGAGTTGAGGTCAGAATCAGATAGTATAATAACTTTTTTTATTGGCACGAAATGTGGCACAAAATGCATTAGTTGGCACAAGACTAAGTTCTAGTAAATAGTAAATTTCCCCGTCAAGTCTTTGAGGTCTTTTTGAACTTCTGAAGCATCAGATCAGATCTCTTTTAAATTTCTGAGAATTACATTGTATAGAAATTTCATTCGCATCTAAAGCATCAGATCTCTTATTGTTTTGAGAATTACTTTGTATAAAATAACCATTCATTTTCTAAAGCCTCCATCTCCTCTTCTACTTGTGAGCTTTATAAGGGAGGTTCCTTGTGTGATATTACAACGAATATAATTGATTTGGAGCTCAACATTAAACCAATTAAACCAACATTAAGCTTTAAGACTATGTAAATATATTTATGATTGAATTCAGGTACAAGGCAACATACTGAAAATCGCGCAGGCGCAACCGGCAGCGCACCACGGGATGTATCAGTGCTCAGCGTCGAACATCCATGGGACTGTACTCAGTTCAGCACAGCTCAGAGTTTTAGGTCAGTGCGTTTAACAATTTTAGCTTTTTTTTTAAATGATACGACCCTGCCATTAGACGTACAGTTTTTTTTTACATAAACATTTCTAAGATAATAATTTTTAATTTAACGCTGCAATGTATAAATTTAAGAAATTTCAATAATCGTTCAATTTCTTTAGAACTAGATCTTATTATTTTAAGATCATATGAAAACTATTGTAATATTAGGCCTATAATATCTAAATTTACTGGTTTTCGAAGAAAGCACGGTAATAATAAAAAGAAATGAATGCGAAAGAGGGTCTGAGCTGCAACAAAACAAACCAAAGATTGATGCTTACTACAAACTCTTCCGCCAATTTCAACACATCATCTTAAGACTAAGGACTGGTCGTAAAAAGCAGAAGCAACACATGTTTCGCAAACTACGAATCGGAGAAGGCAAAATTTGCCCCTACAGAACAGCTCCCAAAAATGCGGAACAAGTCCTTCAGATCTGCGTCCCTGTACCACTCTACCCGTTCTGCCAAACGGCCCCAGGAAGCTACCTTCAATGACAAACTGTATGGTGGACTATATCAACTGACAGCCACAGAGCGGTTCGCAGTTCATTACAACTATTGGACTTGTCTGAATCCTCCAAATCATAAGAAGAAGTCAGGTTTTCTGTACATTTTGAATTTTTTATTTAGGAATTCTTGTGAATGCTGATACAATGAAGTAGCTCTAGTCTAAAAAACGAGCACTCAAGTCATCAAATGGGATTGTGCCACTAACACCATTTCAAAACCGTTTTATGTTCTGAGTTTCACGTTTGTGTTAACATCAGAGCTGTGAGAGTATTCATGTGTAAACAAGATCCTGATCTCTCAGTAAGGAGCGGCATGGCTCGATCTGGATGGTTCGTCTACCGCCCTTTTATTGTCGCAGCCAGAACCAAGAAAAGTTTAAACTAGCTTCTGTAGAACAATATTGTAGCACTGTATGGTGGGAGCTTTTGCATTGCCTTAGAATTGCCTATTAAAAGAATTTCTAACGATTCAACCACGAAATAACACTATTCAAAATTCATGTGGATTGCCAACCCAAAGTTTTCGCTCATGGCCAATCTGGAAGATACTCGTCCATCTATCAAACATAGACACTCATAATTTTCTTGGACTTTCGTATGTAGGAATTCTATAGTTTTACTTATTGTTTCACCCTCACAGCTTTCAAGCCCAACTTCAGTAAACGACCTCTGAACCCGACCCAGCTGGCTACAGAAGGAGGCTCTGTGACAATCATATGTCAGCCGGAATCTGCGCCATCTCCAACGATAACTTGGAAGAAAGACAACGTAGTACTGTCTGCTACAGGTAAGCATTAACTACTGTACAATTCAGGTAAGTACTTTGGTACTGTCTGCTACAGGTAAGCATTAACTACTGTACAATTCAGGTAAGTAGTTTAGTACTGTCTGCTACAGGTAAGCATTAACTACTGTACAATTCAGGTAAGTAGTTTAGTACTGTCTGCTACAGGTAAGCATTAACTACTGTACAATTCAGGTAAGTAGTTTAGTACTGTCTGCTACAGGTAAGCATTAACTACTGTACAATTCAGGTAAGTAGTTTAGTACTGTCTGCTACAGGTAAGCATTAACTACTGTACAATTCAGGTAAGTAGTTTAGTACTGTCTGCTACAGGTAAGCATTAACTACTGTACAATTCAGGTAAGTAGTTTAGTACTGTCTGCTACAGGTAAGCATTAACTACTGTACAATTCAGGTAAGTAGTTTAGTACTGTCTGCTACAGGTAAGCAGTAACTACTGTACAATTCAGGTAAGTAGTTTAGTACTGTCTGCTACAGGTAAGCATTAACTACTGTACAATTCAGGTAAGTAGTTTAGTACTGTCTGCTACAGGTAAGCATTAACTACTGTACAATTCAGGTAAGTAGTTTAGTACTGTCTGCTACAGGTAAGCAGTAACTACTGTACAATTCAGGTAAGTAGTTTAGTACTGTCTGCTACAGGTAAGCATTAACTACTGTACAATTCAGGTAAGTAGTTTAGTACTGTCTGCTACAGGTAAGCATTAACTACTGTACAATTCAGGTAAGTAGTTTAGTACTGTCTGCTACAGGTAAGCATTAACTACTGTACAATTCAGGTAAGTAGTTTAGTACTGTCTGCTACAGGTAAGCATTAATTACTGTACAATTCAGGTAAGTAGTTTAGTACTGTCTGATACAGGTAAGCATTAACTACTGTACAATTCAGGTAAGTAGTTTAGTACTGTCTGCTACAGGTAAGCATTAATTACTGTACAATTCAGGTAAGTAGTTTAGTACTGTCTGATACAGGTAAGCATTAACTACTGTACAATTCAGGTAAGTAGTTTAGTACTGTCTGCTACAGGTAAGCATTAACTACTGTACAATTCAGATAAGTACTTTAGTACTGTCTGCTACAGATAAGCACTAAGTACCGTATGATTCAGGTAAGTACTTTAGTACTCTCTGCTGCAGGTAAGCACTAAGTACTGTCTGAAACAGTTAAGTACTTTAAGTTAGTATCTTAGTACTTTCTGCCACAGCTAAGTATTTTAGTACTGTCTGCCACAGGTAAATAATTTAGTACTGTCTACTTCAGGTAAGTTCTTTTGTACTATCTGATATAGGTAAGTTCTTTAGTACTGTTCATTTCATGTAATAACTTTAGTAAAGTAGTAATGTCAGCTTCAGTTAGGTAACATGCACTGATCTATAAAAATAATGGATTGGGCCAGGAAACTATAATATTCTTGAAGCAAAAATCATGCCTAATAGTCTGTCAAGTGACTTTCACTTATCTATACAATTAAGATTTCCTAAACCAGGAGTCGACAACCTTTTGCTAACAGTGTGCCAAACTATGATTTCTAAATCATTAAGGGTGCCAACGGCCTAAAAGTCAACCTGCTCAATTATACATTTTTTTTATAAGACAATTAATTAAACAGAAAACAAAAATCACCCTGCCTATCTAAAGATAAGATAAGATAAGATAAGATAAGATAAGATTGCTTTATTGATCCAAATGAATGGAAAATTGACTTGATTACAAAAATTCCGTCTTTCAGCATACCTACAACAATATTAAAAAACCATTTGTACTCAAACACAATAGACATTCACGCATACTATCATACCATTTATCATACAAGAAAAAAATAAAAATACAAGAAGCGTGGAGATTGAAGTGGTAGATGCCTTTAAATATCTAGGCAGTCACATCCCCAGTGATGGCAACATGGAAAAAGAAATGGCTGCAAGAATAGCCATGGCAGCGCACGCCTTTCAAAATCTTAAAAAACATCGACACTGCACACGAAAACCAAAATAAAAATCTACAAATCAAATGTGCGCTCGGTTCTATAAGCCGCAGAAACTTGAAAAAAAAACAACAACAGGAAAATTGAAAGAAGGCTAGGAGGTTTTGAGAGGAAGTACTTTTGTCGTATTCCTAAAGTCGGCTGGCATGAAAGACTGACCAATTCCGAAATTAGGAAGCGATCCAGCGTAGACCACATCCTACAAGAAATTTGAAAAAAGAAGATGGAAATGGCTCGGCCATGTGCTAAGAAAGAACGAGAGAAGACCTGCACATGTAGACATACGATGGTCTCGACACATTATAAAAACGACAGCAGAATAGGAAAAACCCGATAAGACCCTCGCGTTCAACATAGTAAATGAACGGAAATGGCCATTTGTTAAGTACGGTTATATTTATTTGCATAGTTGGATCTAAAAAAAAATATTGTTTAAATCAACAAATTTATTATTATAAGTGATAAAATAAAATTCTCTTTTGGAGGACGTTTCCAATTTATACATTTAACTTTTGTGCATATCTGTCAAACGGCATAGGAGCCTATATAGAACAAACATATAAATATATAAACATATAAACAAACTCACGGTAATTTATATATATTGATGATGATTGATATTAAAAAATGTGTTTGTGATTTTCATACTTTTTATTTGTATTTATACCAAATTTTATTACCAAACTTTCACATTTATAGAAACCATTTTGTAAACTTGTAAACATTAAAGATAAGGATCTAGCAACTGCTAATATATATAGCTGAGATTGTCTTTGATTTGTTTCTGCAGTATACGGATATAAGTAGTAATCATAGAAACTGGGTAGTTAATGTAATGTTTAAAAGTTGTGCATATAACGTTTTAGTAATATAATATTTAAATAATGTTCAACTACTTTTAAAAATTTGGTCATAATAAATGTATAAGTTGTAGGCCATTTAGTCTTTTTTAAAAGAAAAATAAGAAACACAATATTAGAAATTATAGCGCAAATAATACGAGCTAATTATCTCCCTTTAATTACAATAAGTTTCTAAATTTGATTCAATATTGATACCAAACAAGTTATGTTTTGTAATATAACAAATTTTACTGAATAATTATTATTTCTTTATATAAACATAGCATTACAAGATGTAATTATTAGAGGTATAAAATTCATTTACGTTAAACAGTTATAAATAAACATTTTCTGCATTAATTGTTTGTCCATTTAACCTTATGGAGTTTATCTTTTAAAAATTAATAATTGCAACAATGGCATAATATAATATTCTATTAAAAAGTCTCTTATATTTGTTAATTAATTTTTTTTTAAATTTAAGAGTTAGATCTACTTATATTTATTGTTAATTATAGAAGATGAGCATAAAAACTCTATTAAACTCTAATTTAGAAATACAACCTAATAACAACCTGTTGCAAAGCTCTGATAAACATAAAGACAAAAACACTTTCCTTATCCCTTATGCGAGAACAAATGCAAATAAGTACACTTTCTTCCCGAGTGGCATTCAGGCATGGAATGGGTTGCCTAAACAAACCAGGAAAACCAGTAACTTAACATCATTTAAAACATTAATAAAAAATGAAAGACTAGACTCGGACCACGGATGAGCGTAGGACGCAATAATCTTCTTTATAGAAGGAGCGAAAAGATAAATGTAATTAGTTTGTATTAACTAATGAGCGCCTTGTCTGGAATGTTCTTCGCTAATTTAAAATGGCAGATACATATTTAGTCATTTCTGATTAGTAAAGTGTATGTGACCTTTTTGAATGTTTAACACAACTTTCATGTGCAGTGTGCAGTAAATACTGCTCACACGTGTAAGTTTAACCAAAAGCTGAAAGTAGAGCGAATGCCTGGCAGTTGTGAATAGCAGATGACTTTCCTTGAAATTTTGAAAGTATTGTCTCTGTTTAAAAAACTCCGCTTTGGGTGCTTAAATTTTCTTCTGAAAAAGCCCAACTATCTATCTTAATATATTATGCCTTAATAAAGGGAAGTACATATAGCTAAATGTTTCTAAATTGATTTCACTAAAGATATATGCAAATCTATTCCAGTGGTCTAACAGTTCAAGTGCTGTTTGACCCCATCCTTGTAAATGCGATCAACTCACTGAAATGTGTCGCTCTGTCATTCAGAGACATTGGCTTCAACAGTTTTCCTCATCAAGAACCGGAACATTTTTTTCATCAATAAAACACACATCGTGGAGGTCTCTCGCGTGCCATTGAAAATCGCTCAGCGTGCCAAGTTTGACACGCGTGCCTCAGGTTGCCGACCCCTGTCCTAAACACTGACCTGTAAATAAATTTCAAGTGACTTAGACTTCCTTTTCATCGTATAGATTTGTTCTAATTATAGCCTAGTTGGTTTATTACTAGAACTTGCTTATATGGATATGAGAATATTATAAACTGTGTAAAGAATTCTGATTTCAATTTGCGCATACACATTTATTATGGAGGCCGTATTTATTCTTTTTTTTTTATAGATCTGTAGGTCTATGTCATTTTCTGATTCAGGTAATCCCTTTTTTTGTGGGGTCAAGTAATTTCTTATTGTTAGAGATACAAACTTTAGTACGGATACCGGTATGTTCACTTTAAGCTATTATTACCATCTGCCTGAAATTATGAGTTTCGTGTAATATGGTTTCATACATTTAGAACTTTTACCGCCTTAGATCCCAACGGCAGAATTGTGCAGTTACCCAATGGAAATCTGTTACTGAAAGACCTAGTGGCAAGTGACAAGGGGACCTATGAGTGCACAGCTACTAACTATCTAGGCACAGCTAGTAGCCGTGGTGTGCTCATTATATCATGTAGGTCTATTTGTTGTTGCTCTAATATTAAACATTTATATTTGGCTTGAAGATTTAATCTCATTTTTCTAATTTCATAACATATCATGATATGGACTTTGTGTGTCATTTTTTTAAATTGAAATCTTACTTACTTATCTCACAATTATAATCGCTTTCTGATTTTGCAATAAATCTTCCTTTTATATTCTTATTTAAATGTTCTGATCATTCAATGAGTGTTACATTCCTTTCTCGCATTCAATGTCACTTTATTATCTTACATTCAAACTGACCTTGTGACCTAAAATGTAACCTCTCAACCTTCTCACCTCTGACCTCAGCCAAGACTGTGATGACCGTTAAGCCGTCCGACACCAGGGTAGAAGTGAACGCCACTGCTTTCCTGGCATGTCAGGCCTCCTACGACCAGCTCCAGAAAGATCTGGTTTACGTCTGGGACCTGAACGGACGGACAATAGATTACATCATAAAACCCCATTACAGGCCAGTAGGTTACGTTACTAAATATAGAATTACGTCATAGACCCCCATTATAGGCTAGTAGGTTACTTTACTAAATATAGAATTACGTCATAGACCCCCATTACAGGCCAGTAGGTTACTTTACTAAATATAGAATTACGTCATAGACCCCCATTACAGGCCAGTAGGTTACTTTACTAAATATAGAATTACGTCATAGACCCCCATTACAGGCCAGTAGGTTACTTTACTAAATATAGAATTACGTCATAGACCCCCTTTATAGGCCAGTAGGTTACTTTACTAAATATAGAATTACGTCATAGACCCCCTTTATAGGCCAGTAGGTTACTTTACTAAATATAGAATTACGTCATAGACCCCCTTTATAGGCCAGTAGGTTACTTTACTAAATATAGAATTACGTCATAGACCCCCTTTATAGGCCAGTAGGTTACTTTACTAAATATAGAATTACGTCATAGACCCCCATAACAGGCCAGTAGGTTACTTTACTAAATATAGAATTACGTCATAGACCCCCATTACAGGCCAGTAGGTTACTTTACTAAATATAGAATTACGTCATAGACCCCCTTTATAGGCCAGTAGGTTACTTTACTAAATATAGAATTACGTCATAGACCCCCATTACAGGCCAGTAGGTTACTTTACTAAATATAGAATTACGTCATAGACCCCTATTACAGACCAGTAGGTTACTTTACTAAATATAGAATTACGTCATAGACCCCCATTACAGGCCAGTAGGTTACTTTACTAAATATAGAATTACGTCATAGACCCCCATTACAGGACAGTAGGTTACTTTACTAAATACAGAATTACGTCATAGACCCCCATTACAGGCCAGTAGGTTACTTTACTAAATATAGAATTACGTCATAGACCCCCATTACAGGCCAGTAGGTTACTTTACTAAATACAGAATTACGTCATAGACCCCTATTACAGGCCAGTAGGTTACTTTACTAAATACAGAATTACGTCATAGACCCCCATTACAGGCCAGTAGGTTACTTTACTAAATATAGAATTACGTCATAGACCCCCATTACAGGCCAGTAGGTTACTTTACTAAATACAGAATTACGTCATAGACCCCCATTACAGGCCAGTAGGTTACTTTACTAAATACAGAATTACGTCATAGACCCCCATTACAGGCCAGTAGGTTACTTTACTAAATATAGAATTACTTCATAGACCCCCATTACAGGCCAGTAGGTTACTTTACTAAATACAGAATTACGTCATAGACCCCCATTACAGGCCAGTAGGTTACTTTACTAAATACGGAATTACGTCATAGACCCCCATTACAGGCCAGTAGGTTACTTTACTAAATATAGAATTACGTCATAGACCCCCATTATAGGCTAGTAGGTTACTTTACTAAATATAGATATACGTCATAGACCCCCATTACAGGCCAGTAGGTTACTTTACTAAATATAGAATTACGTCATAGACCCCCAATACAGGCCAGTAGGTTACTTTACTAAATACAGAATTACGTCATAGACCCCCATTACAGGCCAGTAGGTTACTTTACTAAATATAGAATTACGTCATAGACCCCCATTACAGGCCAGTAGGTTACTTTACTAAATATAGAATTACGTCATAGACCCCCATTACAGGCCAGTAGGTTACTTTACTAAATATAGAATTACGTCATAGACCCCAATTACAGACCAGTAGGTTACTTTACTAAATATAGAATTACGTCATAGACCCTCCATTACAGACCAGTAGGTTACTTTACTAAACATAGAATTACGTCATAGACCCCTATTACAGACCAGTAGGTTACTTTACTAAACATAGAATTACGTCATAGACCCCTATTACAGGCCAGTAGGTTACTTTACTAAATAAAGAATTACGTCATTGAGCCCTATTACAGGCCAGTAGTTACTTTACTAAATATAGAATTATGTCATAGACCCCCATTACAGGCCAGTAGGTTACTTTACTAAACATAGAATTACGTCATAGACCCCTATTACAGGCCAGTAGGTTACTTTACTAAATAAAGAATTACGTCAATGAGCCCTATTACAGGCCAGTAGTTACTTTACTAAATATAGAATTATGTCATAGACCCCCATTACAGGCCAGTAAGTTACTTCACTAAATATAGAATTACGTCATAGACCCCTATTACAGGCCAGTAGGTTACTTTACTAAATATAGAATTACGTCATAGACCCCTATTACAGACCAGTAGGATACGTTACTAAATATAGAATTACGTCATAGACCCCTATTACAGGCCAGTAGGTTACTTTACTAAATAAAGAATTACGTCATAGACCCCTATTTCAGGCCAGTAGGTTACTTTACTAAATAAAGAATTACGTCATAGACCCCCATTACAGGCCAGTAGGTTACTTTACTAAATACAGAATTACGTCATAGACCCCCATTAAAGGCTAGTAGGTTACTTTACTAAATATAGATATACGTCATAGACCCCCATTACAGGCCAGTAGGTTACTTTACTAAATATAGAATTACGTCATAGACCCCCAATACAGGCCAGTAGGTTACTTTACTAAATACAGAATTACGTCATAGACCCCCATTACAGGCCAGTAGGTTACTTTACTAAATATAGAATTACGTCATAGACCCCCATTACAGGCCAGTAGGTTACTTTACTAAATATAGAATTACGTCATAGACCCCCATTACAGGCCAGTAAGTTACTTTACTAAATATAGAATTACGTCATAGACCCCAATTACAGACCAGTAGGTTACTTTACTAAATATAGAATTACGTCATAGACCCTCCATTACAGACCAGTAGGTTACTTTACTAAACATAGAATTACGTCATAGACCCCTATTACAGACCAGTAGGTTACTTTACTAAACATAGAATTACGTCATAGACCCCTATTACAGGCCAGTAGGTTACTTTACTAAATAAAGAATTACGTCATTGAGCCCTATTACAGGCCAGTAGTTACTTTACTAAATATAGAATTATGTCATAGACCCCCATTACAGGCCAGTAGGTTACTTTACTAAACATAGAATTACGTCATAGACCCCTATTACAGGCCAGTAGGTTACTTTACTAAATAAAGAATTACGTCATTGAGCCCTATTACAGGCCAGTAGTTACTTTACTAAATATAGAATTATGTCATAGACCCCCATTACAGGCCAGTAAGTTACTTCACTAAATATAGAATTACGTCATAGACCCCTATTACAGGCCAGTAGGTTACTTTACTAAATATAGAATTACGTCATAGACCCCTATTACAGACCAGTAGGATACGTTACTAAATATAGAATTACGTCATAGACCCCTATTACAGGCCAGTAGGTTACTTTACTAAATAAAGAATTACGTCATAGACCCCTATTTCAGGCCAGTAGGTTACTTTACTAAATAAAGAATTACGTCATAGACCCCCATTACAGGCCAGTAGGTTACTTTACTAAATATAGGATTTCTAATCATGCACTCAGTAGGGTCTTGTTGGGTGTAGACTAGAAAATATACCTATCAACAGTGTTTGATTGATTAAAGAACTATACATCATTACATTGGGGGCACGGCGATCGATCGAGACGGCAGCGCGTTCGAATGGCGTACCGAAGGTCCTGGGTTCGAATCCTGGTAGAGGCTAGGATTTGTTCCCTGGTCCTGGAGAGTGTCCCCTGAGTCTACCCAGCTCTGATGGGTATATGACTTTTAGTTGGGGGAAAAGTAAAGGCGGCTGGGGCATTGTGCTAGCCACACAATCCCCCTAGAATGCCGTGGCAACAGAAACTGGTGGTTGCTGCTTCACCGGCCCTATGGATCAATTTGGTCCGACGGGATACTTTTACTACATTACGAACTGATATTTGCATATTGTGCATCCCTGTCGCCCTACAGGAGTTTTGGGACTAGATGACGTTAATATTGAGTTGCTATCACATGCGCTTAACCGGCAGCAGTGAAACCTCTCACAGATTAATAGTCTTCTAGAGCGCACTGAGCATGCTAAAATAGCATGGATAGAAGCGCTATATAAATTACCATTACCATCTCGTATATTTCATTCACAGGTTTGTTTCTCTTACATTATACATATTCTTTCCTCCAACAATCACTAATCACTAATTATATGCAAATTTCCATTAAAGGTGATACATAATAATATGTAGTCGGACACAAGGAAATTGTCAATAATTTATTAAATGCACTTTTTAAAAAGATTGACCGTTAAAATATGCGTTAAAGTTAGATAGTATAATGTTCTTGTAAGTATGTTTAATGAGTTTATATGAAATATTAAACGTTCTAAGATTGCGTATCTGTTAAATCTAAGGTTATATCTAAAATAAAATTTTAAAATAAAATATATATATTAAAAGCAAAAGCAGGATGAATTGTAGGCTTTTGGCACGCTGAGTGAATTAGAAATCCTACTTTGGCACAACATTATTAAAAGGTTTCCGAACCCTGACTTAGACTATTAGTTAAAGTCATTTTATCAAATTTTATGGTCTAGCCTTATTATGCCAATTTGTCAATAATTGATATAATTATAAGCTTTAACCATTTTAAGGTTAAACAGTATCGAAAGACTAGAAATTAATTGACCATATAGTTATGTAATTGCTATATTCAAAGCAGGGGTCCGTAACCTACGGTACGCATGCTAAGCTTGCTACGCAGGGTAGATTTTCAGTGGCGAGTAAGAGACCCTATCCCAAAAAACGAAGATTTAAAAAAAAAAGTACAAGTGAGACCAGCGTACTTCATTATAATTATTGATTGCTGGACGTCAAAATATGATGAGACGTTGACTGTGAAACTTTATGAAAGTTTGTATGTGAATATCTCAACATTGCAAAAGGATACTGTAATATATATATAGCCGCTTACTCATTAAGAAAGGAGGCACGAATGACAGAGCATTCGGCTGGCGTACCGTACCTAAAGCAGGAGTCGTCAACCTTTTAATCACATTGAGCCAAAATAGGATTTCTAATTCGTTCAACGTGCAAATGGTCTAACTTGCATCCTGCTCTTTTCTTATAGAAGAGGCTTGAACTGCCTTTTTAGTGTACTTACGCGTGCCATTCATAATCTTTCTGCGTGCAACGTCTAGCGCGCGTGCCATAGGTTGACGACCTCTTGATCTAAAGCATTATAACTTTATCTAATAACGATTTGTTAACATAACCTGGTCATAACATGTAACAATGTGACTTAAAGGGTCATAACAACGTGGCATAATGAGTTTACTAAAGCTGGACCACTCTATCTACAGGGTAACAGTGGCTCCTTGACAGGGCTGTACATAACCAACGCTCAAGTGTATCATACAGGAATCTATGGCTGTTCTGCTGTCAGCGCAGACTTTAGAGTCAGGCACATAGCGTTCCTGCAAGTCTTTGGTAAGAGGATTGAGTCCCAGACCTTATCACCTATATGCTAGGGGATTGTGTTGCCTTATTTTGCTTACCTAATTCCCACGTTAGTTGACGCCAGGGGTTTTCTCGAGTAGACGTCTTACCGGCTCTGAAGGGTGCCGGACATTGATCGGGGAAAAGCGGAGGCTGGACGTGCTGGCCACATAATCCCATTGCACCGTTTAGCCTCGTAAACTTATGATTACGCTACGTATCAACAAGTTTCTAAAAAGGATAATTTACTTTACAAGTGTTTGGAAACAAACGCACATTAACAATATAACTATTTATTTAAGAAAGACTCGCTCTAATACAAAATATACTCTTAGAAGCTCAACAAAGCCCTTTTCACAAGATAATCACAAATCTCACGCTAGAACAAATGCATATAAGAAATATTTCTACCTGCGTGGCATCCGGGGCATTTAATGGGTTGCCTGTACAAACCAGGAAAATCAGTAACTTAGCATCATTTAAAACACTGTTACGAATATCGGTCATAAATGAATGACGTAGTAAGGCATCGACCTCTTAACAAGTGCGTATCAGAGTCCAAGGCGACCAAGGTTTGACCTTTATGCCCTGAGGGCAGTTTAAATAAAATAATTCGTTCAAATCCCGTGGAAATTGGAGGATAATTCTGGATCGTAGTAATTATAGAGAAAGAGGTTAAAATGCGTATTAAGACCCTGTAGAATCTTCGATGATAGTTTTCTTTGGAAAGTCCCGACCTCCTTAAAGTTAGTTCAGTTTAAACGTTTGTAGAGTGAAGTCGCTATATTCATTTGTATATTGTATGCCATTGTATTGAAACTTATGTTGCCATCAGTTGATGAAGTTTATTGATCGTTTATATTGAGTCTACAATTTAAATAAAATTGTTTATTCAACAACTGGAGTTGTTTGATCTATCATTGTTGAGAAAGGTGTTGAAGATAATTATCACGAATATAACTACATTGCTGCATAGACCTGTCAGTCAAAGAACCCCTAGCTTGGGCTACAGATTAGCAGAATCTAGAGACTTCTAATAAAGATACAACTATATGCATTGAATCCGATTTAACGAGTCGTAATAATAGTCATCATAATAAAAGAGGACCATAACAACACTAATAAAATTGAAAGACTAGACTCAGACCACGTATGAGCGTAGGAAGCAATAATCTTCTTTATAGAATGAGCGTCTGTAATATATAAGATAATATATAAGTACTCTTTCTATCTGAGTTGCATTCCGGCATGGAATGGGTTAACTGAACAAACCAGGAAAATCAATAACCTAGCATCATTTAAAATAAAAAATGCAGGACTAGACTCAGACCATGGATGAGCGTAGAACGCAATAATCGTCTTTATAGAAGGTGGTTCTGTAATATATACGATAAGATAAGAATGAGCGTATGTAATATATAAGATAAGATCTTTGTTACACGAAATCTATTCACTGAAATATTTTTCTTTTATGAAAAAACAACAGCAAAGATTTATATTGAATAACAATTAAAAGAATTAACTTTTTTTAAAGAGATAATGTTCACTAACACTTGCAGGTCCACCGGGGGAGTGTGGCGGGGTCATCGCAAAGATCACGGACCTAGACGCCACAGTCAAGTGGGCTCTGGGGGCCACAAACATGGCGGCCATCACGAAGTTCCGGATAGAATTCAACACCGACTTCAACGCCACCTGGAGAACTCTGAAAGACGGTAAGTCTCCGGTCTGAAAAATGTGTTGCCATAAGTCTTGTCTGGAAACAGGGTGCCATAAGTCTTGACTGGAAACAGGGTGCCATAAGTCTTGTCTGGAAACAGGGTGCCACAAGTCTTGTCTGGAAACATGGTGCCATAAGCCTTGTCTGGAAACAGGGTGCCATAAGTCTTGACTGGAAACAGGGTGCCATAAGTCTTGTCTGGAAACAGGGTGCCATAAGTCTTGACTGGAAACAGGGTGCCATAAGTCTTGTCTGGAAACAGGGTGCCATAAGCCTTGTCTGGAAACAGGGTGCCACAAGTCTTGTCTGGAAACATGGTGCCACAAGTCTTGTCTGGAAACATGGTGCCATAAGTCTTGTCTGGAAACAGGGTGCCACAAGTCTTGTCTGGAAACATGGTGCCACAAGTCTTGTCTGGAAACAGGGTGCCATAAGTCTTGTCTGGAAACAGGGTGCCATAAGTCTTGTCTGGAAACATGGTGCCACAAGTCTTGTCTGGAAACATGGTGCCACAAGTCTTGTCTGGAAACAGGGTGCCATAAGTCTTGTCTGGAAACAGGGTGCCATAAGTCTTGTCTGGAAACATGGTGCCATAAGTCTTGTCTGGAAACAGGGTGCCATAAGTCTTGTCTGGAAACAGGGTGCCATAAGTCTTGTCTGGAAACAGGGTGCCATAAGTCTTGTCTGGAAACAGGGTGCCATAAGTCTTGTCTGGAAACAGGGTGCCATAAGCCTTGTCTGGAAACAGGGTGCCACAAGTCTTGTCTGGAAACAGGGTGCCATAAGTCTTGTCTGGAAACAGGGTGCCATAAGTCTTGTCTGGAAACAGGGTGCCACAAGTCTTGTCTGGAAACATGGTGCCACAAGTCTTGTCTGGAAACAGGGTGCCATAAGCCTTGTCTGGAAACATGGTGCCATAAGCCTTGTCTGGAAACAGGGTGCCACAAGTCTTGTCTGGAAACAGGGTGCCACAAGTCTTGTCTGGAAACATGGTGCCATAAGCCTTGTCTGGAAACAGGGTGCCACAAGTCTTGTCTGGAAACAGGGTGCCACAAGTCTTGTCTGGAAACAGGGTGCCACAAGTCTTGTCTGGAAACAGGGTGCCACAAGTCTTGTCTGGAAACATGGTGCCATAAGTCTTGTCTGGAAACATGGTGCCATAAGTCTTGTCTGGAAACAGGGTGCCACAAGTCTTGTCTGGAAACAGGGTGCCACAAGTCTTGTCTAGAAACATGGTGCCATAAGTCTTGTCTATAAACTTGCGCAATGTCTCTTACTTGCACATTTATCAGTCCACCTTAAGACACACACAAAAAACTAAACTTTATAAGGGTAGATAACTTAGATAGAAATCGCCATTGGAAGAAATGTTATCTGCGAAAAATTAATACAATTTTAAAGATCATTACTTGAAGTTACACTTGATTTTGTTCTTACAATTCATACTTTTGGATACATAACTTTTTGCCCTATGCCAATTCACCTTGATATCACAGTATCCATTTTTGTTGTCAATATACGAAGATATGCAAGGCCCGCATTTAGTCTTCAATATTTTTCAATCTATTTTTCTGTACCGCATTGTGTCCCCTTCAGATATACCATTCACTGAAGCCATGGACCACAACAGAGAAGGGCGATGTATCTATGACGTGAAAGGACTTAAACCAGGGTCGTCCTACAGGTTTAGAATCGTGGCCTACAACATATACGGAGCCGGCCCGCCTTCCATTCCGTCAAGTAAGTAACATTTTGTTTTGAATTTTGAATTTAAAAAAGGGTGAAAAAATAAAAGTGTGCCCTCTCAGAAAGAGTAAAGTAGTAATAATACATAAGGCATTAAATTCTAACTTGGAAATACAACACAATAAACATCCTATAATCTAGGAGTAATAATAAATGATAAGATATCTTGAACCCTTAATATTGATGAAGTAATTAAAAAATTAACAAAACATTAGGCTTCATAAAATGGAACTTTTACTAATGAAATAATAATATAAAACAAAAATGCTATCTCACATTCGTTAGGCCTAGACTAGAATATGCAGGATCTGTATGGGACACATCAACTAAAGAAAACATAAAAAAAAATAGAACAAATTCAAAAAAGACCTGCAAGGTTCATTACTAGTGAATATTCACAAAAATAGTAACACCATTAGTCAAATCACTATACTGGCAAAAAGTAAAGTAGTAATAATACATAAGGCATTAAACTCTTATTTATAATTACAACCCAATAACAATCTGTTACAGTGGTCAGATAAACATAAAGACAAAAACACTTTCCTTATCCCTTATGAGAGAACAAAATTTAAATGTATATAAGTACTCTTTCTTCCCCAGTGGCATTCGGGCATGGAATGGGTTGACTGAACAAAACATGTAAACCAGTAACTTAACATCATTTATAACAATAATAAAAATGTAAGACTAGACTTGGACCACGGATGAACGTAGGACACAATACATGTAATCGTCTGTAATATATAAGATAAGATAAATATGAGTTTTGGAACAATATCTGCATTTCTTATATCCTAAATGCAGCGCTTTACAAAGTTACGGACGCTGCGCCCATAGAGACGGTCTCAGAAATAAGAGAAGGCTGGGGACCTGTTGGAATCTTGGCTCTGGAATGGGATGTAAGATTTACATATATTAAATATAATTTAAAAATTAGTTCACTGTTGACAAATTGTATCAGGGCTGAGAAATAAATAATTCCTTTTACATTGCATTGAAATAGACTTTGACCTATTTATTTTGGCACATTTTGTTTTTCAGCTTTTAGCCGCAGAAGACCTAACTGGGAATAATGTTGGCTATCGAATTTACTACAGAAAAAAGTCCACTTCTGCAGATGCCTTGTGGAGCGTTGTAAGTTTTTGCAGCTTAGTTCTATGCTTGTACTTCTGGAGTGATTTATTGACGTATAAAGAAGTAAGTAAAGTATCCGTCGGACCAATGTTAACAAAACTGGGGAAGTGTGCAACTCTTGACACGTGTTTTCCTTGCGTTATGGCTTAGGTTGTAACCAGATAACAAAAAAAGTTAAAATAAAATAAATAAAAAAAAATGAATAAACAACAAAAGAGACGTAACAGTGTTTATTTACAACACAAAGTGCTCAAGGGAAGTAACATTATTTTTATAAAAACACGCAAAATTACCCAATTTCCAAAAGTTTAATTTAAAATATCACAGAAGCATTACCGAAGAAAAAAAACTCACTGTTTCGTTTCCACCTACTTTAAACAAAGACTATAATAAGATGGACCACTTCCTTTAATATTTCTGGTTATTTGATGACTTCAATGACTTCTTTTATGAATTCCCAATTCCCATTTGTATTGTACACTTCCGTTTTTTTTAATCGCACTGTTATTTTTACTTCTTACTGACATGAAACTATTGACAAGTCTTAACGATTATGCATGCATAAAAGGTCAAAAAGAATAACATTTCCGGTCTTATTCGATTATTTGCTTTGAAACATATCTGTGTGCTACGTTACTGGTTGTACGAAAATTTGGAGATAATTAAATTTTATATACATTTCCAAAAGATAGCGCCAAAAGAAAACGATGGATTGTGAATGTCAGATTTGAAGAATCACCTATTTATAATCCCAAACTAATTGCTTGATGCAAAAGAATTTTCGTGTTGTTGTTTTTTATAAATCTCCGCATTGTGTTTTTGTAATTACCAAGGACGCAACGCTTGACTAACTTATTTTATAAACAAAAGCTACATTTAGCCTAACGCGACTAACACTTTGAGTATTAATTATCGCCTACTCGCTTTTGATGTTAAAAACGGATTCCTCATAGCTAATCTTGTAGCCGTTGTATATTTCTAAAAGAGAAGAACTGACTGTCAATGTTGAAATCAATTGTCTAACAGCACCAAAAGCATGGGTTTTATTTACGAAAATGGCGGTAAATTTCACCGGAAGTTCACGATCATACCAGTTCAAAAGGTCACACCTAATTAAGACTTGTCAATAACAGGCCCCACGAGAGGGGGGTACAGCCGGTACGCCGTACCGGGGCCCATAAGAGTTTAGGGGGCCCATGAATATCAAAATTGAAAATAATATAGGCAATTACGCAAGTAATAGCTTTATAGTCTTCAGACTAACTGAGATTTATGTTAACAAATTATTTTAACCCAAATGAAATTACCTCATAAGCTATGGTAAAGCTACTAGAGTTAAGCGGAAGGGATACGTAGTAATCATACTAACTGGGTAGTTATTGTAATGTTTTAAAATGTACATATACATTCTTTAGTCATAAAATATTTATATAATTTTTAACTATTTTGTGTAATTTAATCATTTTAGAATTGTAAGCCATTTAATTTTCTAAAAGGAAACAAAAAAAGAAACATATTAGAAATATTAATGTAAAGAAAATGGTTTAATTATCTCCCTTCAATAAAATTCTCCAAATTTGATGCTATTAATACCAAACGTGTTAATTGTTTAATATAACTAGTGTACTTCTGAAAATGTTCATTTATCTTAATTTGCCTTAAATTAGGGAAATAATTAAATGTTTTGAAATTGATTTCATGGAAAGATATGTCCAGTTTCAATGCAAATCCATTCCAGTGGCCCAACACTTCAAGTGCTTTTGGACCCAGTCTTGTAAATGGAAGTTTAACTCACTAAAACGTGTCGCCATGTCATTCAGAAACATTGGCTTTAACAGTCAGTTCTCCTCATTCAATAATGGATTTTTGTTTCATTAATATACACCTTAATTGCTTCCAGACAAGAAACGAATCTATCCAAGACTTTACCTATACTCCGTATAATTTTCTTCTAGAAAGGACTTGAGAAACTAAACAATTGACTATCTTAGCAATAGATTAAATCACAGATCGCACGTCCAATGAAGGGAGCTTTGCATACAAATATTCTTGACGTCCAGTGTGATTCCCATGTAGTTCGCCATGCAGCACCCACTAATTACGCTGACATAAGTTGATTTCACAATATTCTTGGAGGTCTCTCGCGTGCCACTGAAAATCGTTCTGCGTGCCAAGTCTGGCACGCGTTCCTTAGGTTGCCGACCCCTGGTCTACTTGAACATTTAGTTAAATATGCAAAGAAGCCCTTGGATGTAATATAGGGCCTAATTATTTTCGATAACATTTAGGATATCTTTTTAATTATTGTTCTCCAGAAACACAAATATAGTCCTAGAGCCTTACAGGTTTACAGTCGATCTGTTAGCTTAGTAGCCCAGGCCCAAATACTCTATATCGCTGCATACTAGTATGGCAGTCAATGCTAATTAGTCGATCCTTTTACACTTTAATGAATTCCTGTGCGGTAGCCAAGAGAGGAGATTGAAGGTATCATAATTTTAGACAAATATATTGAACATTTAAAGCACATTTTTTTGTCATTTAACAAAATGTATTTTGGGAAGAGTCAGTACAAAAAAAATATTTTGAGTCAACTGTATTGCCACAGCAGATCTAACCTTACATTTGACTACACAACATACATTACTGGTGAATATTTACAACTGAGAAGAGTAACACCAATAGTTAAATCACTTAACCTAGTAACACTAGTGGACATAAATTATCAATCAACAGTGAGAGTCACTTTTCCAATTTAAAACATTTTTGTAATATTATTTGCAAGATCAATAGGCCTACTGAAGCGGAGAAACAATTAAAATAATTTAAACTAAGAACTATAATATGTACTTTATTAAAGTATTTTTGTTAAAGACCTGTAAGGCTGTGATTGAAATGATTACACTCAAATGGTAAATGGTGACACTTATGACAGTTTCACAAAATGGTCCACAGACCTTTTATAAAGATACCTGATTTTTCAAACGTATGTAATACAAATAAATCATCTAGATATGACTAGTGGTAGAAAACAAAAGTGGTGCGGAAGTGGGGGCCCAGAAAAGATCTTGTACCGGCATCTTTTTTTTCTCTCGAGGGCCCTGGTCAATAGGTAAGCAAAGAATACAATAAGATGGAATTCATGCTCAATTCATAGAGCTGAATTATTAGTTTGCGCGTGCGCAGCCTACGATTTAGGCTACACTCTAGTCTTCCAATGTGCATAAATAAAACAATACACGTCCCTTTGTCGAGTATAAAATCCAAGAATTGCACAATTGCTAGCAGACATTATAGTCTTTAATACACATTATTAGGTTTCAAGCGTATAGCATCAGTTAATATAGACAGTTTCTTGGGATACAGTTTACAATTCTTCCTATTTATTTGAACCGGAAGACTTGAGTACGAATCGGAAAACCGCGCATGCACAAACTAACTATTCAGATCTATAAATAGAGGAAGCGGTCCATCTTATTATAGCCATTGCTTTAACCAACGCACTCTACAAGAACACTGAACATCTAAATGTAAGCAATACATAGATTAACAAGCACTCTACAAGAACACTGAACATCTAAATGTAAGCAATACATAGATTGACAAGCACTCTACAAGAACACTGAACATCTAAATGTAAGCAATACATAGATTGACAAGCACTCTACAAGAACACTGAACATCTAAATGTAAGCAATACATAGATTGACAAGCACTCTACAAGAACACTGAACATCTAAATGTAAGCAAAACATAGATTAACAAGCACTCTACAAGAACACTGAACATCTAACCGTAAGCAATACATAGATTAACAAGCACTCTACAAGAACACTGAACATCTAACTGTAAGCAATACATAGATTAACAAGCACTCTACAAGAACACTGAACATCTAACTGTAAGCAATACATAGATTAACAAGCACTCTACAAGAACACTGAACATCTAACTGTAAGCAATACATAGATTAACAAGCACTCTACAAGAACACTGAACATCTAACTGTAAGCAATACATAGATTAACAAGCACTCTACAAGAACACTGAACAGCTAAATGTAAGCAATACATAGATTCACAAGCACTCTACAAGAACACTGAACATCTAAATGTAAGCAATACATAGATTAACAAATTGTATGTCCGGCATCGACAGCAAGACAGGTAACATCTCTGCATCTTGATTGATAGACGCAGAAGATTTTCGACAAATTATAGGCTGTACAGAAAACAATATTTCCTGAACAGTACCAAACTGATAATTATTGTATACCGTTTAAGAGACTTATATAGACACAAGTTTAGTATAAAAGGACAAAAGGTAAAAGCCAGGGCGCATTACTTGAACTCCCTTTGGACTGAGAGCTAAGATGAGTAATCCCTTATAATCCCTGGATATGTACTCTGTCGTGCATCTGAGCAGGTTTAAATCTCCATAGCGAACAGTGGAAAGTGAGTCACCAGTCCCATCTTCTCGATAACTGATGAGACGGACGGGGGGGGAGGGCACTCCCCCAGGATATTATGTTCCACTGTCTCCAAATCCTCCCTACAGCGAGTTGAAATTAGGTCGGAACCTGGCGCAACACTTGATCTCTATAAGGCTTTTACTGTTCATATTGTGGTTGACATACCTCCGTACTTTTGTTTTTATCAGATATCTATAAATAAATAATGTCTAGGTTTGAACATAAACTTTTCAGGGAGAGGTCTTGGGTCACGAGAACAAGTTCTCGGCCACCATCGGAGCTGACAACTACTATTTGGAGTACGAGATAAAAATAGCGGCCTTCAACCACATGGGCCACGGGCCGAACTCTTCTGTCGCAGTAGTCATGTCACAGGCAGACAGTAAGCTCTTACCTTCATTTGTACTTTGAACTTTATACGCATCGCACTATCAAAATAATAGACCTTTTTAAAAGCTATTTATAACTCTTAAATGTTATCATCACTGACTTAGATTTATTTTTACAAATTCGTGTATTCTGGTATTCTGTAGTTTGTCTAGGATACTGTCCACTATGAAACAATACACTCAACCTACTCGATGAAAGCTTTAAAAACAAATTTTATGCTTGAACTTATGTAAAATAATAAAATTCAACTTCACTGGTTTAAAATAATAAGTAGCTTTTGTAGCTAAATAACAAAAAAATCAACAACGACAACACCAACTGCACCAATGAATGCATTAAATATATTTTGGTTTAGAAAGTAATACAATGGATTTTTGCGAAACTTTCAGAATGCAAAAAATATATTAAAAAAGGCGTACTAGAAACTCGTAGATACTACGAGCAAGCATATTGGTGTATTCAGTCAAAATAAATAGCTATCTACACATATTATTACACAACAAAAAGGTCTGAACAGAAAAGTTAAATGAACTTTTTGCAGTACCTTTTGTATAAAAGCCATGAGTGAGTGTAAGGTCTTGTTATCCTTGCCTCCTTAAAACTTACTATTAATTATTGAGCTATTTTATTTAAGGCAGAGCTAGCATGTAGCTCCAGTCCTTTATAAATAACCGTTTAAGAAGGATCCTTGGGATACACTGGTCTGACAGGATCAGCAACCTGAAACTGTGGCAGCGGACAAAGCAGAATCCAGTAGAACAAGAGATCCTCCAGAGACGATGGCGATGGATCGGCCATACACTTTTTGACAACAAGTTTCCAGCACAACTAGACAGGCCCTACACTGGAACCATCGGGGTAAACGAAAAAGAGGCCGGCCGAGGAAGACCTGGCGCATGAGAGGTGGAAGCAGATACCAAATGATCTTGGCCTTACTCGGGGGGAAGCTGGAGAGACTGGCCCAGGGTAGAGATGCCTGGAAGATCCTTGTTGGCGGCCTATGTCATAGGAAGTACTGCAGACGTCGATGGAAAAAAATCGGCGGCTGTTCCTCGAGAACGAGAAGGCAGAGCTAGCAAGACAGGTGTTAGTTGTAAACGAACTATATACCCAATAAATGTGTGTGTAAGGGGGTGGGCGGTGTACGATGAGATATAATTGTCACAATTGTTAAGAATCTAACAAGTACTCAGAAAGTCCAGAAGATTCCCGCTCCTTCATAAAATATGTTTTTGTACTGGTTAAACAAGCATATGCAATGTAGTAAGTTTGTGTTTTTGTTTTAGATGGTATTGTAATCGACAGGCCTTATATATATTATCTTTGTCTTTGATAGAGCATAATTTCAACATGAACATGATCATTACGGTATACTGTATCACTAACAAACAAATATCACTGTCTTGAATCTGCCAGTGCCTCTAGGTGCACCAACGAAAGTCTTTGTGGAGTCGTACAACGCCACAGCCCTTGTAGTGAACTGGACTCCGATACCTCTGATTCGTGAGTACATCAGAGGAAGGGTCGTTGGATACGGGGTGAGTTAAATCCAAAGTACCCATTTTTCAAGCATTACATAATTAGTGTCTTAAAAGTTTTACATGCGTTCTTTCTAGACAGAAGATTATTATGTAATTGGCCCAGAACTCCAACAGGAGGGCAGTGACTCAGATGGCTTCAGGGCTAGATCTCGGGATCGTTAAGTTGACAGTATGGTGTACAAAAGAGGCAAAACCAGCCTACCGTTTATTAATTTATTTTAAAAGCATTTTTTTTTATGTGAGTCCGAAGTCCAATGCACATTTTTTTTCACACGTTTAACGTACTGCTAACCTCGAGTATATCAGACAATATCGTATCTTAAATATTACAGACGCTCCTTCTATAAAGAAGATTATTGCGCCCCACGCTGTTCCGTGATGTTAAATTACTAGTTTCCCTGGTTTGTTCAGGCAACCCATTCCATGTCCGGATGCCACTCGGGAAGATATTATTGGATAGGATTAAGTCATCTATTAACTAAACAAATTAAATAATTTTTGGGTGGGATTTTTCTAATGGAACAGATCAATTACTGGATGCCTGGAGAAAGCATGGACTCATCCAACGTTTACTGCAACGAGGACTGCGGCTCCGAAATCATAGTTGGCCTGGAGCCAGACTCTTACTACTGGGTGAACGTACAGGTGTTTACTACAGCTGGTATGGGCACTTTGAGTGAAGACGCCTATGGAAAAACGTTTGGCAATCGTATGTTCTGTATGTAAACTTGCTCTGTGCTTAACATACCTTCTCATTGGTCAATAGTAAAATTATATAGTTATAGTTGTATTTCTAATAGGCGTTAAAGATATAGAATACAGATAGGAATACATTGAGTGCTTAAAGATATGCGTTGATGCGTTACACATATTATAGTATCTTCAGTCCTATAAAATCTACAATTCGGTCGTGCCATAACATTTCCAATACTATTGTGTTTTTCACTGTGTATGATGGTATTTTCAGAGCCCGGATTTTACCCCAAGTGGATTCATGTGATGTCATACAAAGGAAACGCTGTCTTCGTTTACTGGAAGGGAGTTAGTAACGCCATCAACGAAGAGCCTATTGTTGGCTACAAGGTAATAAACTAAATTTTATAGTTCTACAATAAGGTACGCTGGTTGAGCGCGCGTTCGACCAAAGGTCCTGGGTTCGAATCCTGGTGAAGACTCGGATTGTTTTCCCATTGGCATATGTCAGTTGCTTCTTTTTATTTGATTATTTCGTATCCTTTAAAAATAAATTCGTAGCAAGAATTGCACAATTAAAGAAAATGGGGCACGGCCCTCGGCGTTCGACTGGCGATCCGAAGGTCCTGGGCTCCAATCCTGGTAAAGACAAGGATTTTTCCCCGGGTCTAGAGGGTGTCTCTGAGTCTACCCAGCTCTGATGGGTACCTGACATTAGTTGGGGTTAAGTAAAGGCGGCTGTGCATTGTGCTGGCCCCTCAAAAATCAAGTAGGCTATGCCGTGGCCAAAGAAGATGGTTGTTAGTGCTTATTTTATTTGTATTATTGGTAGCGTGGTAGATCATATAAGCACTTAACATTTTATATCATTATTATTATTTAATTGATCTCCTTCCTTGGCATACTATAAATTGAAATCACGAAGCAACACGTTTATATTCACTTATTTCAATATTTTATTCTCACAATATAAACACAGGTATATATTCTTCTATGAATCAGAATTTAGGAATCGTAATTATATATAATCTACTTTAACTCATAGTTCTATGATGTAGATATCAAATCAGTTTATCTACCTAGCAGAAGTTTAACGCCATCTTATCTTGGCGGAAGTTCTAACTTACTCATTAGAAACCTTAACAGAGCAGACGATCACCCAAAGTGTTAGTCACTGACATATATATTATTACCAACTGGCAACAACTGACTACGAATATCAAGCAATACATTGCGATTAAATGAAACATTTAAATATAAATACAAAATCAATCAAATGGCTGATCCAATCATTATTTTGGAGACAGGCAATATCCACAATGGTGAACGCTGCTTCACCGGCCCTAGGATCAATTTGGTCCGGAGGGTACTTTACTTTACTATAGTTCTGTTTATCGCAAGGATGGCTAGTTGTCTTTTTATGTTTTATATTTCCTAAATTGTACCTATGTAGGTAGACATTGACTAGAAGGGGACGATAAATTTACTTTACTATAATTCTATTCATCGCAATGATGGCTAGTTGTGTTTTTATGTTTTATATTTCCTAAATTGTACCTATGTAGGGTGACATTGATTAGAAGGGGACTAAACAAGGGGGAGGTACCAAATTCTAGATAAATTGAGTCATTCGCGGTAGAGAACGACCGATATTCGGTTTCGGCTTCAGTTGCGGCGCCGAAAATAGGCTAAAAACCCTTTTTCGACGTGGTTTCGGTCTCGGCCGAAGCCAAAAGGATAGTTTTCGGTTTGTTTACGGTTTCGGCCGAAACTGATATTGACTTTCGGTCATCAGCCGAATATCTATTTTAGCTTTCAAAATGCTACGCTATTGCTGCATCTATTTCTCTGCTTATTGATACTTTCATTTAGTTAAACTGTTGTGAATTAATCTATATGACGTAGGGATGTTTAACGAAAACCAGATTTCGGGAGGAAATCATTCATAACTGTGTCCCACGATTTATTTATCTTTTAATCTGAAGACATATTTGTAAACCCTGTTTGATTAGCACAAAACAATTCCTTAACATTATATTCCTTGCAAACACTCGTTTGTCAGAGGCGACTTATAATGTTTTTTTTTGTTTTCGAATTCCGAATATTTCTTGCGAATTTGCGATACATGCATATACAACAGCTAATGCAGATGTTAACGCTAGTCGTCGGTAAAAAAACAACAACTGGAATTTCCCCACTGATGCTGAACGCTCCTTTAACAGACGAACAGACCGATAGACCTAAGCTTGCGAGATACTTGGACTTCAAAAGGAGGACGTAGAGAGGCAAAAAGAATGACATATTAAGTGTTTCACAATCCACAATCAGTTCAGTTTTATTACATTAGCTGTCAATAATTGTATATTAGTAAAACTGACCCAACATATTATTTAATGTAGACTGAAAAGCAACTTTGGCAATTAAAAAAAAACTTAGCAGAGTATGTAAGGTTCTTTTCAAAAACGGTTTATTTTCTTGACGGACGTCTGTCAATCCTAGATAGATGTGTCTGGGATTTTATTCATATTATACAAATATTCTTTTAATGTGTGTAACATAGAGATCTAACATCCACTGATTTTATATTATTTATATTATTATATACAGCTTTTAAATTCTGCTAATCCAAAATCAACTCTCTTTTTACAAAGATTTCACCACGTTCTGAGTTTATTTAAGTTTATTTAAGTTTATTTAAGTTTATTTAAGTTTATTTAAGTTTATTTAAGTTTATTTAAGTTTATTTAAGTTTTATTTATCGTTGCTGTTCATTCATTATTTCATTGTGTACACATTCAATTCTTCATATCAATTTCTTCTTAAAGGCGGAGAAAAAAATCAAACGACGATTCTGTATTTACTTACAGCTTTTATTAAACACTTAGAAACATTCAATTTAAATTCTTGATGATAACTTCCTAGTTATAATTATTTCAAAGTATCTTCTCACACACATAAAAAGGCATGCCTTAAAGGTCAGACCACATTTAATTTGTCGTCTGCCCGGCTCTTAATTTAAAACAAGGGCAAATCACTCTCTTTGAACTTCTAAAATAAAAGAAGTAACAATTGTGATTCGCAATTGAAGAAAAATGATAAAATTGAAATGTACAAAAAAGGTTTTCTGTACAAATTTTGTACAAATATTTTCGTTACGCATTAATTAACCTGCAAAAAGATTTCGCCAGTGGCCACCCACAATGAAAGAAAGAGACAAAAGATAACTTAGTATAAAACTCTTAAAAAAAGAAAATACCACTGAAAACCTTAATGCCGTAGTGATATTATGATGTGAATAGTAATAAACAAAGCAAATGTATTAACTATAGATCTAATTACAGCTTCGCCAGAGCCCTAGCTATGACACCTTCAGGAGCCGGCTGAAGACTCACCTATTTCGTCAGCAGAATTAGCGTATTACTACATATTTCGTTGTCTGTCTGAATTCTGTAACTGTCGTCTGCGCATAGAACTGTCACCAACGGGATATGCGCTATATAAGCACCGTTTTTATTATTATTATTATTATTATGTTATGTTATATCAAAACTATGATAAGATGGACCGCTGGCTCTATTTTTAGAGATGATATGTTCTTTTTTCGCCGTGCCCAGCCAATAACGCTGTCTTTAAATGACTCTTACGGTTGCCTACAGGTTTCCGCTTTATACAACTTTCGATTTTAATTTTAATTTTTTCATCATAGTGATTAAATAAAACGGAAGTGTACAATACAAAAGTGGAATCGGAAATTTCGAAAAGAAGTCTTTTAAGTCATCAAATAGCAGAAATATTGAAGCAAGTGCTCCATCTTTTTAGAGTCTTTGGTTATATGTTTTTATGTATGTAATTTCTTCTATGCACTAGACTTATGCCCTTGGCCACCCACATAGACGTGAATTTATTTCGGCTCTATATTTCATATATGTTAAATCAAACACAAGGTTAAGCAACTATCATACAAATTAAATTTAATTGCCCTCTTAACAGATCCGCTGGTGGCCCTCCACGGAAAACATCCACAAGGCCAACATCACCGTCATGCCTGAGAAGAAGACAACAGCAGTGATCCACGGCATCCGGACTGGCATAGTGTACTCTCTCAGGGTGATGGCCTACAGTCTTGGCGGCGACGGTATCAACAGCCCTGTCACATATTTCACCCTTGGTAAGTCTGGCACCCCCCAGAAACGGATACTGCCTCTGAGCAATCCACCATGGGGTAGTAAGAGTTTATAAGAGCTACCCTGTGGTGCATACATTCTGCACTCGTTGTAGCTTCTGAAACGGGGGAAATCAGCTTTATACGGCGATAAAACAACCCGTGAACTTCCTGTTAATTTAAAGATAGCAGTGTTCTAAACTAAAGGCAGAGACAAAGAGGTAGACAGTAATCTTAACCTGGAACCAATTTTGTTTTTCGCACTGAAGCTTGATTCACCGGATTGTCTACATAACGGCCCAGGTTCTAGAACTTACGCCGACCGATCCCTGCCGCCCTGCGAGGAGTTTTGGGACTAGTGGACGTAATAATCGTCTATCTAGAACATAGGTTCTCAAGCTTTTTCGTCTAACCGCCCCCTTTTAAAACTTTTTTTTCCGCTCACCACCCCCACCTTTCTTTTAGCGCCAATTTCCCCCCACCCAAGGGTCAATATAATTTCAGTGCCGTTTACATGGATATGGGGGCCCTGGGGGCTTGACCTCTTTAGGGGTCCCTGCATTTTGACATTCGGCATTATGACATCAGAAAAAAAAAAAAATTCAGACACTCCTTTGGGGGCCCCCCTCAAGTAGGGGCCCGGGGGGACTTTCGAATTTTGACCCCCCTCCCCTAGCTACGCCACTGTATCATTTCCGCAATTTTTCTTAGGCCGTCCAGATTTTTTTGCTTATTTATTATCTTTATTTTGAATAGAAAACATATTGTAAGAATCAATAGATCAAAAAATTACCTAAACAAGATGCTTTAAAAAAATCAGTATTAATGGGAATCGTTTGCCTGGTGTGTCGCTATTAGTTTGTCTATAGCCCTATTTGTTTCAATTTTGGTTGCAAAATACTTAGGCCTCCAAGCTTCACTATTTGCAGCTTTTTTTTCTTTTTTTGACAACCAAATGGTATTAGTATAAAATCCACTTTCCACAAAAGAGGGTGATAAGAATGCAATACTAAAATTGTTGCCAAAACTCAAAGACCTAGAGAAACTGATTGATTTTCTCCCAAAGAACGCATTTGCTTTTCAAAAACTCGAGCACCGAATCCAAGTCTCATACATTATATTTAAACGGTCATATTCTGCTAACCAACGCACCTCTGTGTCTCTGTTTGCAGTAGCCATCGCTTGTAGTCCTCGTCAATAAACAATGAACAATATTTATTTTGTAACATAGTACAAGAGTACAATAAAGGCATAGATCTAGTCAAAGACATAATAAGTAAATTATAAAATTGGCAAACAATAAAAAGTTATATCGAGACAATAATAGTACTACATATATTAGTATTAATAATAATAATTTAATCTAAATCATTATCATAATAATCTAATCTAAATCTAATCTAAATCTAAAGTCGGCAACCAAAGACATGCGTGCCAAACTTGGCACGCAGAGCGATTTTCAATGACACGCGAGAGACCTCCGAGAGGTGTTTTTTATTGATAAAGACAACAAAATTTTCCGGTTCTGAATGAGGAAAACTGTCAGTTGAAGCCGATTTTTCTAAACGAGGAAAACTGACTGTTGAAGCCGATGTTTCTGAATAAAGAAAAACTGTTGAAGCCGATGTTTCTGAATGAGGAAAACTGACAGTTAAAGACGATGTTTCTGAATAAAGAAACACTACCTGTTGAAGCAGATGTTTCTGAATGAGGAAAACTGACTGTTGAAGACGAGATAATATGTTCCATAATGAAGGCATAACTAGTTCAAATGAGCGCACTCCCAGGTACTTCTTTTTGTGTCTATCCAAACTGGGACTTTTAATGAGTGACTGTGTTGAAAAGCGCAGTTCCCTAGATGGCTCATGCCTTAATATAAGCTCTCGAAGATAGGAAGGAGCGATGCCCTTAATACATCCGTTGGGCTTTTTCAGACGTACATCGAAGCAATCAAAACGGAGTTTTCTAATCTAAGGTGAAACTTTCAAATTGGACTAATTTTTTTTATACCACACCAAGCCTAACTGGTTGGATATTACTACAACCTTCTTAGTTGTATTTTTTTTTTAAGTGAAGGAATATTGGCGATTTTAAAATGAAGCAAGTTGAATTTTAAACATTTAATAATGGGCATCCAAATTTGACCATTTGCGGAAAAAAATCTGGGAGGGAGTTGCGTAGGAAAATCATCTGCTATTCTCAACTGCATTCGCTCTTTTACTTTCATCTTTTGGTTCAACTTAAGCTTGTGAACATATTTTATCGCACATCAAAGCTGTTTAAAGCATACAAAGAGGTCACTTACAATTGACCGTTCATTAATTGATACAGACTAATTACATTTAATAGAGTTTTTATGCTCATCTTCTTTAATTAAACATAAATAGGCGGCTAATAGGCTAAAATAAATTAATTTGTATATTATTAATTTAGAAATATAAGAGACTTATTTAATAGCGCTATAGTATGTAATTTCTGTAAATATTAATGTTTAACATATAAACTCCTTAAATGGACAAACAATTAATGTAGGAAATGTTTATTTCCAATTGTTTAATGTAAATTATTTTAATCCTCTAATAATTAAATCTTGTTATGAATACCATAACGTTGAATTTATGTAAAGAAATAATAATCAGCCAGTAATATTTGTAATATTACAAAACATATTTTTTTTGGCATCACTATTGAATGAAATGTGGAAACATTTTTTTAAATCAAAGGGAGATAATTAACTCGTTGTATATTTCTAATGTTTTTTTCTTTTATAAAAAATAAATAAATGGCTTACAACTTATAACTTTGAAATGATCCAACTGTAAAAAGTATTGGAAAATTATATAAATATTATATGACTAATGAATGTATATGTATACTTTCAAACATTACATAAACTACCTAGTTTGTATCATTTTTACGTTTCTTAGAGACGATACACAGCCAAAGAAAAAATTCTAACCCATTAAAAGACATCTAGGGATTTTTCAACTCTTATTTGAGAATTGTACATATTTTTTTTCTCACTTGTGGAAGTCCCGATTGTGGGATTTCCTGTGAATGACACCTTTCGTCACCCGTCTTCAATAGGTGTTTCACTTTCCTTTGTCATATGTGACCCTTTCTTTGTTCTTTATATATACATTTAAGATCGCGCTTGGTGGTTTAAATTAAGATATATATCCCAAGGGATAGAACAATTGAAATGAAATGTACATAATTTCTACACACTTTGTTTTATTTTTCTCCATATTACGTTGTTTTAAATATCTTACAGTTAATAATGGATGTTTACGGTTAATACATGTTTAAATTAATTCGAATATGTATGGATGTTAAGCATGTATGTAAAAAAAAAGAAGAATGAATGAATTTAAATTTAAAGTTGGAATTTAAATATGTATGGATGATATGATTGAATGTCAAATAAAAAGAATGAATGAATTTAAATTTAAAGTTAGTTAGAAAACTCTTTGTCTCGTAAAACATTTTGTCTTCTATCCCCTTAAATGTGTATGAACTGTTCTTCATTTATCTTATCTTATCTTATACATTACAGACGCTCCTTCTATAAAGAAGATTATTGCGTCCTACGCTCATCCGTGGTCCGAGTCTAGTCTTGCATTTTTATTAATGTTTTAAATGATGTTAGGTTATTGGTTTTCCTGGTTTGTTCAGGCAACCCATTCCATGCCCGAATGCCACTCGGGAAGAAAGAGTACTAATATGCATTTGTTCTCGCATAAGGGACAAGGAAGGTGTTTTTGTCTTTATGTGTATCTGAGCTTTGCAACAGATTGTTATTGGGTTGTATTTCTAAATTAGAGTTTAATGCTTTATGTATTATTACTACTTTACTCTTTGCCCTTCTGTCTTCTAGTGTTTCTAGGTTTAGTGATTTGACTAAGGGTGTTACTCTTGTCAATTGGGAATATTCACTAGTTATAAATCTTGCAGCTCTTTTTTGAATTTGTTCTAATTTTTTAATGTTTTCTTTAGTTGATGGGTCCCATACAGATCCTGCATATTCTAGTATAGGCCTAACTAATGTGAGATAGCATTTTAGTTTTATATTCTTATTACATTTGTAAAAGTTCCTTTTTATGAATCCTAATGTTTTGTTTGATTTTTTAATTACTTCATCAATGTGAGGGTTCCAAGATAACTTATCATTTATTATTACTCCTAGATACTTAGCATTGCTAGTTTGAGTTAATTCTTTACCATGAATGAAGTAGTTTGTTATTATTTGTTTCTTTTTCTTGGATACCCTTATTAGTTGGCATTTTTCTGGGTGAAAAGACATACTCCAGTTTGATTCCCATTTTTGTAGTTCATCTAGGTCTTTTTGTAAAAGTTCACTATCTTTTCCTGTCTTTATTATTCTATAAATTATGCAATCATCGGCAAATAATCTTACTTTTGTGCCTGTGTTGATGCAATTTGGCAGGTCATTAATGTAAATTAGAAATAGTAGGGGCCCTAGAACAGTTCCTTGTGGAACTCCTGAGTTTACTGTTATTGGTGATGACTTAGAGCCATTTATTATCACTGTTTGTTCTCTGCCTATAAGAAAGTCCTGAATCCACTGATGTAAGGGACCAGAGATGCCAAAGTATTTAAGTTTTTTAAGAAGACTAGAATGATGAACTTTATCAAATGCTTTTGAAAAATCTAGTAATATAGCATCAATTTGGTTGTTATTATCTAATCCCTTAGACAAGTCATCTATTAAGCCTATCAATTGAGTCTCACATGATCTATTTTTCCTGAAGCCATGTTGGTGTGGGCACAGTGCATTTAGTTTGTCTAGATGATTTACTATACTACTATATATTATATGTTCAAGTAATTTACATGTTATGCTTGTTAGAGAAACAGGTCTATAATTTCCGGGGTCAGATTTATCTCCTTTTTTGAAAAGGGGGGTTACATTGGCTAATTTCCAATCTTTGGGCACTTTGCCCTGGTTTAGAGAGGCCTGAAAAAGTATTTTAAAGATTGGAGATATTTCATTAGTTAGTTCTTTAAGCAGTCTTGCTGGTATTTCATCTGGACCAGAAGCTTTGTTTACTTTTAAGTTGGTTAGGAGTTGTTTAATGCCTTTTTCATCTACATTTATATTTCCTATCTCTTCTAGTTTGTTTAAATTTATGAATATTTCTTTGTCACCTGGATTTGAAAAAGATGATGCAAAGTGTGTGTTTAGGATATTAGCTTTAGTTTCATTATCATTATAAGTTT
This sequence comes from Anisus vortex, assembly GCA_949126835.1. Lineage (NCBI taxonomy): Eukaryota > Metazoa > Mollusca > Gastropoda > Planorbidae > Anisus > Anisus vortex. Next base: position 3,053,394 of record OX421500.1, on the reverse strand, counting down.
CGTTGTTTTGGCCTTTTAGTGGAGCTATGCCTGTAGTGTCCATTTTTCTTGATTTAATGTAGGACCATAAGTTTTTATTATTATCTTTAGAAATTACATTGTTTACATATTCATTCTGCAGCTGTCTGCTTAGTTTCTGAGTTAAATGTTTAATTTTTAGGTATTTTTTATGTAGTCTAATTGAATTAGTTGCCTTAAACTTTTTGAATAGATTTTCTTTTTGTTTACACAGTTTCTTTAGTTTAGTGTTAAACCAACATTTGTTAATTTTATTTGATGTTTGTTTTGTTGGCACAGAGTCAGCCATTATTGCTTTTAAGTTGGTTTTTATAAATTGCCAAATATCTTCAACTGGACTATCTATATTGTATTTAGTAAGAAAATTGGTTTGGAATTTTATTGCTGCTTGATGTAGTTCTGTTGTGTTACATTTATTCCAGAGATAAATTATTCTTTTAGGTTTCTTGCTAATTTGGATTTTTATTTTGTTATTTACTCTGACAATATCATGATCTGAAAGTCCAGGGATTATTTCATAATCTAATACTAGTCCTGGTCTGTTCGTTAAAAATAAATCTAGTATATTATGGTTTCTTGTTGGTTTTTTATTAATTTGGTCTAAGTTTAGATTTTGGATGGTATTGATAAACATTTCATTTATTTCTTTTGTGTTTTGGTGCTTTTCTATAGAATAGCTATTCCAATTTATATCAGGGAGGTTGAAGTCCCCCATTATCCAAATTATAGCATTTTTATATTTAGTTTCAATACTTGTCAGCTGATTACACAGATCAGACATGTACTCTGATGTTGAGTTTGGTGGTCTGTAAACACTGCCTACAATTAGTGGTTTGGAATTAGGTCTGCTTATTTTACAAAATACTGACTCTATGTTATTTTGAGGTTCTAATTTAATTTCTTCAGCTATTAGGGTAGATTTTATGGCTAGTAAGACTCCTCCATGCCTGTCTGACCTATCTTTCCTAAAAATTTCATAATTATTATTGAATATCTCTGTGTTGTAAATATCTGGGCTAAGCCATGTTTCGGAACCTGCAATTATGTCTGGTTCTTCATTATTTATTAAAAGTTCCAAATCAGCTTTTTTATTTTTAATGCTTTGGAAATTTATTGTAAGAGTTTTGAGGTGATACTGATTTGGGGTTTTATGGGATTTAGTGTTAAAGAGTGTCTTTTTACTTTTTTTTATTGGTGTTGATCTAGCTAAGGGTTTATTTAGGTCTAAATTATTAACTTCTGGGCTTGTCAAGGCACTGTAGGGGTTAGTGGTATCCAGGTCATGAGAATTAAACAGACCTGAACTAAATTGTGGCAACCCACACTGTACACAGTGCCAAGAGGCATCTTTATTTCCTAATGCTATATAAATTGGGGTGTTCATATGCAAGCATGCAGCATGGTACCATTCATCACAGGTGTCACATTGAATGGCTAGTTGTTTTGCTGTGCATGACTTACTGCAAATGTTACATCTATCTCTAACTGTCTTGACTGGGCCTGGGTTGGATTCTATATCGCCAGCCAAGAGCAACAATAGTACTAAATGATTTTGTCTGTACCTGCAAATTTTTTGTTTAAAATGGTTTAGGGAGATCTTTTTTAGGAGGATATAAGCATGAGTGTTGTCAATATCTTTAATGTTGTGGTGATTAATTATTATCTCCTTGTGGACAATTTCATGTTTGGGTAGTTTTAGTGCCCTTACCAGAACTAGGGCTAAGACTAGGATTACACGTTTCATTTCCTTTTTTAATACTTTTATTTAATACTATTAATAGTTTGGTGTATTTTATAATTAAATATAGTAGTTCTAATTGATGTTTATTGTTTTGTAAATAGGCTATAGCCTAGGGACTATAGGCTATAGGCTTGTTACTACTTAGAATTTAGATTTAGGCTAAGATTTAATAATTTAGTAACCTTATTTATATATTCTTGTATAAAGTTATATAGGTCTAGTGGCGATTGTATTGTTTAAATACTAATAAAACGAATGTTATTATTTGTCTCTTATATAATTAATTATGTTTTATTACTATAATATGTGTTTATTTGTCTGAGTTTCTTTATTATTTATTATAATTGGGCTTAAGTAATTATTTTAAACCTGGCCTAGACCAGTAATTGTAAACAAACAATTCGAATATGGGGTCAATATGGCGGCCTCCGAAGCGCCAAGTATAAATAATACTTTAAGCTCACTGTTACGAGCAATTATTCTATTTAATAGTATTTGCAATATACATATACTAAGTATTAACTTAATTAAAGGTTAGTATAAAGTTTAAATGGGTGTTAGTTATATAAATATAGAAAATATATTGAAAACTTATCCGTGATATGAAAGCGTACTAGCCCGAAGCCGGAAGTCGTAATTCCTTGTATTTCCTTTTCTTCGTGTAAAATATATGAGATTGTGCAGGTGAACTAAGTATTTAAATATTCTCTGCTGTCTTCTATCTCTTTGGAATTGTAAAAATGCAATAAATGTCTCCTAGTTTTAGTTTACGATTATTTGAGTACAGGGATCGGTCGGCGGCAGGGATGGAAACCCGTTACGTCTCCTTTGACAATCCGATGAACTAACCACAGGAAAAGCAGGCCGCACACCATACTGTCTAATACCGACCCCTACTTCTTTGAAAAGTCGTTGCGATTCCTATTTCTTATTAGTATAATAATAATAATAATAATGAAGCTTATATAGCGCATATCGCGCAATCAGTTCTATGCGCTTAACAATTACATCTACAATTACAATTACAATTACAATTAACGATGATAACAATAACAGACAAATGTTTAAAAATGTAAGTGGGCTAGGAGTCAATAATAATAATATGTAGGCCTACTTTTGGGTGATATCAGAGATATTTAGCAGCACTTGCTTTTACATCACATTTCATCCAAAAACGAATCCATTCAAATAGCTCAGGTGTTCAAAATATATCAGGTACGTTTGTACCGCCCACTTGCCATTTACCTCCCCCAATCGCCCCCTGGAACGTCAGCGCCCCCCTAAAGCTTCTCGGCGCCCCCCGTTGGGAACCTAAGTCTAGAAGGAACGTCTTTAAATAAATAAGACACGTTTATTTTTTTTCATACTGAGCACTAATACCATTAACTTGATTTACTTTGACGGGGCGCATCCAGCAATAAGAATTTATTATAACTAAGTCCCTTTTTCTGGCCAAGCATGTTTGATGAAAACTCCGTCAATGGGCCGTATTGCTGCTTAGAGTTAACACCCTTGCCTTGTTATTTACAAGTCAGTCATAAAAGATTGACTTGTATAAGGGGCAAGGGTGTTAACTCTCAGCAGCAATACGGCCCATTTTAATGGTCTTTCTAATTAAAGCTAGTTTAAAATACTTTTTAAGTTCGATAGAATAGACGGGCGTTGTTTTGTTTGTATTTTGTACAGTTCCGCACACTAATATGTTGGCCACGTTGATCTCTCATTGCAACGGGCTTATCTTATCTTATACATTACAGACGCTCCTTCTATAAAGAAGATTATTGCTTAATGATAATATTGAAAGAGATTTAGAGTGTCACTATTGGACCATGTCCGTACGCAGGCCTGGCAGGGTTAATTGAAGGAATAGTACATATTTTAAAGGAAAACACTTCAGTTTAAGAGCAATAAGTTGTACAAATAAATACTGTTGTTCATGGACGAAATTTAGCCTTGTATATACAAGTAACGTGTATGGCCATCTCAATGGCTATTCGCCTTCTGTGTATTTCGTCCAGCTTGTGTCAAATAACCATCAGATCTGAGTAGACTCAGAAGCACATCCTATGAAACCAAAGAAAGCATCATAGTGGTTTGTGTGCCTGGATTTACAACCAGAAAACTTGAGAAAACCTCAAAACAGTTTCACAGATCCTTTTGTCTCTAAACACACTTTGTTATTGCTTTTTGTCTTCACAGAGGGACAGATCATGTACAACCCAGAAACCACAGAGATATTAAACTCAGCACCAACAGCAGCTTGTAGACTCAGCAGCCTGCTTCTGTTCTCATCTCTACTGGTGATGTTGCTCTTGGACTCCACGAAGAGCTGATGTTTGCCTTGACTTGCTAGTCAACAGCTAATATCTCCCTTCCTCTCCATACTCTTTTCTATTTAAAAAACAAGATGGATGTGTTGTTGTTTTTTAAAATACATCTAATTGTTTTAGCATTTAAATACAAAAACATTTTTTTATTCTTTGAAAACAAAATAAGTCTAGTTTATTTGTTTGGCTGGAGATTCAGCCCTAGCACGAACCACTTTTGATTTACTTTTAAAAGTATTGTAAATATCAAAAGCTACTATGCCGCTGATTAATTATTAACTATTGCAGCTAGATCAATTCATTCATGCATTCCATCATCGCTAAACATAATTGCTTTTTTTTTAAATTTTGTTTAAACATAAACAATGTTTAAAATAAAAGTTACAGCCCTTGCTTTGACAAAAAAAAAATATGTTCTACCACAGAATAGATACCTATTCTGTATGTTCTACTCCCAAATCGTGTTCTAAACATAGAAATGACTGTGACCTAGTTCTCATGCCACTAACCTACAACGACATTACAAATCTCAATAATGTTACTTTCAAAAAATCTTTTTCTAATCTATGATGACTTAGTATGATAATGTTTTCGCTCATTTTTTACTGTTAATCTTTACAAAAAATATACTTACCAAAAGTTCTTTTATGTTGTACAAAGTTTAAGTTTCATAACATTTTAGCTGTAAATAAATTGTCAACTTGCATTTGTGTTTTGTTCTAAATGGCCGCATTCAATTTACTCATTTTGTAGTTGGTTTTTTTAATGCTTTACGACATTCATCTTCTATATCAATCTACAACACTTCATGCCTGAAATATGCTGAATGAATGCAATGTATATCCATTCGAATGCTGTAAAAACTATTATTTTTTATAGTAAATATTGATTTGTTTATATACAATGATTTTTGTCTTTTATTCTGTGAGATTTCATTAAGGTAACAGTAATTCCGTACAGTAAAATAAATCCATACAGAACAAAATTATGAAAGGTAAAATAATAAACTTATAAGTTTTACAAACGTTCCTTCTAAATTGAAGATTATTACGTCCACTGTGCCCAAAACCTGCAGGGATAGAGCCCGCGACGTGTCGGTTGACAATCCTGTGAACTAACCGCTGGACCAGCCGACCTCACAATTCAGTAAATAAATTCCATATAGTTGATTTATTCCGTTTAGTAAAATAAGTCCAATCAGTCAAATCTCAGAATGTCTTACCTGATTTTATACACAACTTTTGTAATCTATTGTTTCATTAAGTTTGAGGTAAAGAAAAAATATGTTAAGGGACTTAAATTGTTAAATTATGTGTTTATTGTATATTATCTCCCCTATAAAATAAAAATCACCCGCACTAGTAATTTTACCTTTGCCTATACAAATGAGTTCGCTCATCCCTTGCCACAACAATTTACTATTTCATAATTTTTAAAAAGTGTTTATATTATTTTAAAAAAAACACACACAAAAAAAAAAGAATTATGTTAATCTTGACAGTTGTGAATATTCAATTGTAATAAACCTTGCAGCTCTTTTCGGAATTTGCTGTTAAATTCCAGACAAAGAACATTAAGATGTAAGTGTGATAACATAAAATAGGATTTTGTATTAATAGAGCGTTTGCAATGGGCGGAGCTTAAGTTTTTTACTGACGTCATTTGTAAATAGAAGCCACTATTGAGGAACAAATATGGCATATGGTGAAGTTTCTTATCATGCGAAATTCACATAAAAATATTGGCTATCCTACTCAAAAATAAGGAGGTAAATAGTTGTACTGTAGATTAATTGATTAATGTGATTAGGCTAGGGCCGGCTAGACCTATTCACACTTTCAATTTCACTTTATAGGCCTACACTTTTAATGTTTCGTAGGCTAGGCTAATGGCTAAGTAGGGCAGCTACGATGCCAAGTGATAGTGTTGGTCAATATCTAGTCTATTCAAGTCACTAATAGGCTCACATCGTCTATGATCTATGTCTATGATAATAATAAAATAGCCTATTTTATTTAACAGACATAATACAGCTTAAATATTAATATATATTTTCAATATTTTCGATATACTTTTTCGAATATGCCTGTGTAGTGACTTCTTCTTCCATTTCCAACAATTTTTTTAATATTTTTTTTTTGCGAAACTGGGTTTTTCAGCTTGTTAATTGTTAGAAGTAGATTTGTTGTGAGAGATGATCTTAGTTGTCCTCTTGCAAAAGACTGCCCCGAGAATTTCTGATCTGATCTGAAAGACGCAATCTCAACCTAAGCACTGACGTTCGTAATAAGAAATATATATAGGCCCATATCACAATTTATAATTACACATTTTTTGTGTGATTAATCGCAATACTTTAATAATGTTAAATTTATAACAAAGTAAATACATCCTGCATACCAGATATTTACATTACAATGTATAGCATTAGCAAATAACAGTTATAAGGGCGTGGCGACGAAACCTAAGTTAATGGTTGGGGATCGCCACAACACGAGCAGGCTATGTTAAAGGGTCGTCCCATTGTGAAGGTTGGGAACCACTGAGCTAGACTAAGTCGTCTAGACTTAGTCTAGAGTCTAGACATAATTATTAGCTGTGTCGGATCAACTTGGTCATAAGGTATGTGAAGCCAGTTTCAACAGTTTCAGTGGCCACGGCATACTAGGGGATGTGTGGCCAGCGCAATGCCCAGTCGCCTTTACTTTACCCAAAACTAATGTCAGGTAAACCATCAAAGCTGGGTAGACTCAGTGTCGAGTCCAGGGATAAAAAAAAACTAGCCTTCACCAGGATTCGAACCCAAGGACCTTCGGCCACTCGGCTGTGATAAAGTAGGAACAAATACTCATGTATGATTGTGCGTACTAATTAGGCTTGTCAACCGAGAGTGATTGTCAAGTATTAAGTCCTTCAATCATTACGCAGTTAGTTGTAAAATTATACAAGTTAGTTGTTATTGTTTTTTTTTCAAAATGTTGGTTCATGTATAAACACATACGTTAATACATATCTAAATGCACATAACACACATACACACTACAATCATACATTTTACATACACTCATACATGTGTACATAAACACACATGTACTAAAAAATTGCTCTCTCTATATATTATATATATAAACATAGGCCAACACACAGTCATAAGTAACCAAACTATCCCGTCAAACCAAATCGATCCCTGGGGCCGGTAAAAGCAGCGTTTGCCAGTTTCTGTGGTTACGGGATACTAGGTGATTATATGGCCAGTACAATGACAAACAGTCGCACAAAACATATTTTAAAATGCATGTTTAATAATAATAATGATAATAATCCTTATTTAATGATATTTATAGTTTTACAGTTTCTACTATTTTATCTTTTAAACTTTTATATTACAGACGCTCCTTCTATAAAGAAGATTATTGCGTCCTACGCACATCCGTGGTTTAAGTCTAGTCCTGCATTTCTAGTTAGTGTTTTAAATGATGTTCAGTTTTGTTCTCGCATAAAGGATAAGGAAAGTGTTATTTTGTCTTTATGTTTATCTGAGCATTGCGACAGGCTGTTATTGTGTAGTATTTCTAAATTAGACTTTTTATGCCTTATGTATTATTCGTTTGTGAGTATAATATTGTTTTGTTAAAAGAATTAAAAACAACATATAACAACAAGGCCTTATAGTACAGTTTACTTCACGAACGCGCCACCTGTCGTTGAGGCTACATATACAAATACAGCCCATTGTTAGGGAACATGTCTTTTTTTTTACTACTTCTGCACACCCATACAGTATACAGCTGCTGTGTTCATTGGGTTGGCCCTATAAACCCCCGGCGCGTCTGATTGACATAGATTCTTAGCTATTGAAATAAATAAATCCACTTCGGTCAACTTCTTGTCTCATACAGTCCTTTATCATAGAATTTGCCGAAATTCTTGAAGATAAAAATTTGGTTTTGAACTGGGGAATGGGGCACGGTGGAGAGCGCGTTCAGCTGGCGTACCGAAGGTCGTGGGTTCGAATCCTGGTGAAGGCTAGGATTTGTTCCCGGGTCTATAAGGTGTCAATGAGACTACCCAGCCCTGATGGGTTCCTGACTTTAGTTGGGGTGGCCATACAATCCCCTAGTATCTTGTGGCCCACAAAAACTTGTGAACGCTGCTTCACCGGCCCTATGGATCAATTTGGTCCGACGGGATACATTTTTTTTAGTGGGGTGTGGACTTTTGAAAAATAGTTTTTTTTGCGTCTCTATGATAATCCAAGCTCATCAATCTAAAAACCGAAACACGCGAAATCTCACCGAGATACTAAATTTAGAAAATGTTAGTACGTAATATATGTGCGCTTAAAATAATTTAACGTGTACGAAACGAAAACAACACCAGCTTTCGTCACTTCTACATGCAGACCAACCTAGCCAGCTTATAATAATATGTCATGGGAGGGGGACATAGTTACTAAACCACCAACACACGCACACACACACGCACCGTGCGCAGGGAACAACTACTTCTGTTCACCAAATTATGTCGCAACAATCGCTCCTCTGTCACCCGCAGAAATTCCGTCACGACGTTATGTCTTAAACGCCCCCCCCCCCCTAAGAAAAAAAAACAAAACACAACAACAAACAAAATAACATACACGCACACAAACACACACAGAACTTTCACGATTGTATTTTGGGCGGTGAGAGGGAAACGGGAGTGGGTGGGCGGGGGGCGTAATGGTGCACACGTCTGCAGGCTGGTAAGACTCTCTCTCTCTCTCTCTCTCTCTGATGGGGATTGGTCCACTAATCTGACATGACCTGTCAGCTACTGCTGGTTTAGGCAAGGTCGCATTCGGATATG